>JADMLD010001290.1:347500-457500 GCA_017589585.1 Phylloscopus whistleri
ATATATAAAATTAGAGAGAATTTCTGTTTGCTTTGGTCCTCTTTCTAGAATAATTACAGGAACTGCCATTCATTCCCATTCTGTTACCCTGATTATTCTAGAATAACCTGGTTATTAAGGTTTAGGCGTGTTTAAGAACATACTGCAAAGTGACAACTTGTCATGTTGGTATTATCAATACTTTAAAATTTCCATATTAGTGACCCAATTTTCTCAAGATTCCTGAGTGTTTAATTTGGTGGGGAGAAGGAGGGAGGGGAGTAAATGATGCCTCTGCCTTCTCTCTATTCAAAGTAACCTTAATTTTCTGTTTCTGAATAGAAACCTTTCCCTGAGCGACTAAAAAAAAAAAAAAAGAATAGGAACAATTCTGTCTAAACACATTCTCAGCTTGGAAACCATTCTGCTCCCATCAGGTGTGGTGGGGAACACTTTGAAATCTCCCCCTGCCCGTGGCAGAAGTGCTAAATTCAGGGAATTATGGAAACCAGAAGTGCTGAGTGGGCGACCCCAAATCAGCTTCCCAGAGTAGCACCTCACAGCCTCAAAACCCCACCAAATAAAATTAAATATTAAATAGATTAAATAGATTAAATAGATTCCCTGAAATAGCACTTTCCCTCTGAGGCAAGACATCCTCCATGGGGCAGGTGTACAACAGCAGGTGTGCCCCCTGTAATTTGGAATTTCCTTGGCTAAGGAGGGATTTCTCCTGCAGAAGGAGAGGAGTTTCACCAAGTGAGGCACAGCAAAGGCTCTGCTCTGGTGAAGGTGCCCATAAAGCTGTCCAGAACCACACTTGGCTGACGTGGTGACAGATTGGGCAATTTTGCTGTGGTAATTACTCAGTGCTTCAGCAAATGGTAACTAAATCCTTTGGAAATCGAAATGTCTAATTGCACAGGCACACGTGGTATCGCCCTCAGCTGCCCTGCAGAAGGTGATGGAACCAGCACACCCAAACCTTCCTGGAATTCCCCCAGCTCCAAAGACACCAGTGACACAAAACAGTTGGCATTTTGGAAGAGTGTTTGAGGAGAAAAGATGGGAATAAAGGAGCTTTTTTGGATAACGTGGTGTGCTGCACACAAACCTAGGGTACAACAACAAAATTTAGGTTAACTTTGCCAATAAAGAGAAAAGGTTAATGCTGTGCTGTTGCTGCTCTAATCTCTGTGTAGAAACAACTTTACTGCCAAAATTGTAAGGATGAGTTCAGTGTTTGGCCTGGGATGTTGACACACAGGGTTCAGAATCCACACAGATCATGCCAGGGGAGCACAGAGGATTATTGGGCCACAGTTTGCCCATACCAGGTCTGCTGGAGCCCAGGACCATGGGAGACAACTTTCCTAAGGCCCACATTGATCACCAAATCCTGGTGGCTGAGCAGGAGAGCAGGGAAAGGACCTTCTCCAGCCCAGTTCAACCAGCTCCCACCAACCTTCACACTGAAGGAGGATCCAGACCAGAAAAGAGATGCAAGATTTTGCCCGAGAGCTTTTCTTGGCACAAATGGTGGTGGCAGATGATGCTGTGGGGCAGAGGAGGCCCTTTTATCCCATCAAAGCCAGAAATGTGGGACACCATCCTTAAACCAGGATCTGAGATAAAATTCTTGGTCCTTTTTTGCCCCTGATGAGGCTCAAAGTCAGGGAAACCAAAAGGACAGCACTCCTTGTGGGGGCTAAATGAGCTCTAAAATGTTACTTTTAGAATGACTTGATCTGAAGAATTGCTAAAATCTGACCTGTATATCCATCCATCCATCCATCCATCCATCCATCCATCCATCCATCCATCCATCCATCCATCCACTCCTATTGCTACTCCACCAGGTTTTAAGCTCTTTGGGTTTCTGCTGTCAGAAATAGGCAAACCCCCCTTCTTATTGCAACTATCACCTTCAATTGCAAACATTCAGCTTTAGTGCAGGAGGGCAACACTGGATTAATTATTAACTGAGGTATCTGGACCAGCTTCAGCCCCTTTTTTCTGGAAGATACAGCCTTATGTTCTACATTTTGTAATTACTAGGTGGGAAACCTGCATCCCTTACATCTCTTCTCCTCCAAAGAATCCCAACCCCCCATTCTTGTGGCTCTCCCTGGAATTAGGAGTTCTTCTTTTTATTTCTTGCTATTAATGTTTAGAAACTCTGAGAGTGTATGATTAATGCAGGTAGTGTGACTTTGATATAGGACAAAGTAGCATTAATTGTATGATATACATTATTTTTAAAACAACTACATTGTCTTCATCTTGCATAATTATCTCTTTGTTGCTGTTAATCAGGATTTCCCAAAGTGGCACACAATAAAAAGCATTAAGGTTTATGTCAGCAGATCCAAATCTGGAATCAAATCTATCTGTACCATCAGGTGCCCATTAGGCTGGTGGAACTGCACATTAAAGACACTCAGACAATACAGACGCTTTTTTTCTTGCAGTAACTGGGAGAAAGGAGAAATTGGAGCTCTGGAAACAGATGTAGGAAAAGGCAGTTCCTGCCCAATCCATTACAGACAAGTGAAGAGAGGCAAAAGAGGTGAAATGTTCACCCACTGATGTTTTTGAGTGGTGTCCCAGCGAATTTCAAGAATATCTTTCACTTAAAAATACCCTCAAGATTTTCTTCACTCAGATTTTAGGGCAAGGTTGTTCTCTGTGAAATTGTAGATAAAGAAGTCGGGGACTGCTGCACTAAAGGGGCTCCCAGGGGGCAACAGGGCCGAGCAGTGCCTGTTCCATGGGGCCAGTCCAGCCTGGGGACAAGAGTGACCACTGCCCCCCTTCCACATCTGAGACACGGGATGGGTGTGGAGCAGACAGGTCCCCAACAGGGGCAGAACCAAGGCCAAGGATGCAGAACCATCCAGCCATTGGGGCAGCCTGAGGAACTGCTGCTCTGCTGCCACCAGCAGAGCTCAGCCTTTGTTCTGGGGGCAAGAGCCATTTCCTAGAGGAAGAACGGACAGCTGGACACAGCCATCCACGTGGGATTGGTGTGTAGGATGCAGAGCAGAAAGCTTACCAGTTTTAAATGGCTTTATGGCAAATGTTTTTTACGTTCTCTATGTCCATGATGGAGCTGAGTGGGAATTCTTCCAAGAAGCTTATTTAAAAGTGGTGGAAACACAGAGGCTTCAAGCTTTCCTTTCCTCCCTGTTCT
This sequence comes from Phylloscopus whistleri, assembly GCA_017589585.1. Lineage (NCBI taxonomy): Eukaryota > Metazoa > Chordata > Aves > Passeriformes > Phylloscopidae > Phylloscopus > Phylloscopus whistleri. Next base: position 350,673 of record JADMLD010001290.1, read on the forward strand.
TCCTGCACCTTTTCCTTTTTTCTTCCTTTCTTTCTCTTCATTCCTTTTTAAGAAAAGACCAAAGGAAAGGCAAGGAGCTCTGGAATATGCAGACCTTGCCAACTGCCTCTCCAGTGCCCACCTCCCCTGCCTGCTCCTTCCATAAGGAGTGCTATTGATGGAGAGCAAGGAGGATTCCTGTGACCACTTCCACCACTTCAGCCCCACCAGCTCCCTGCAAAAGCTGGGCTGTGCTTTCCCTGGAGGGAACAGGAGTAGGAAGGGAGCAAGGGCTGGCTCTTGTCCTTCTGCAGATGTTGTGTGGACCTCAAAAACCACACGAGGAGCGTGCGAAGCGAGGCAGGGCAAGGGCACAACCCGGCAGGGCTGGGACAAGGAGAGGAGCTTTCGGAAAAGCTGGAAGGCACATCAGGCCAAAGGAGAAAATGAGCCTGGAGCAGCGAAGTAAGAATGATAATAGCAAGCACTTATGTTCAAAGCACTGTACAAATATTAATTAATTAATCCTCAAAGCCCGCTCTGGAGTAGATAAGCAAGTGTTATTATCCGCTCCTTGACGGGGACTCGGAGGCAGCAAGGTTAAGTGTCACGTCCAAGCCTGCAGAGAAAGGCTTCAGAGGGCGTTTTTCAGGGATAAACACTCCAAACCCAGCCCTGTGCTGACTCCAGGACTTGGAGCCCTCATGGCATTGGGTTAACAACAGGCAGGAGAGAGGAAGGGTCTGGAGGGGCTCCACCATCCCAGAGAAATCCTAAGCACTTCTGCAATCACTTCTACCAGGATTTGCACCCTTTGCACTCACAGTCAAGGCATTGTTTAATCAAAAGCAGATTACCTTCAGCTGGCCACACTATTGTTTTCCAGTTGTCCAGTAACTAAAACTTTAGACATCGAAACTTGCTTTTAATTCTATTTCACTTATAGGTTTCACATTCTCAAAACCTAAGCAGTCATATTTATAAGGCTTTCCCTTTTCATCTTCCCCAACACTGGAGCAGCCCTTGAACCTGGCCAAGGATGGCCTGGGAAAAGATCAGGAGGAAGAGCCAGATGTGTCCCTGGGTGTCCATCCACCTCTTGTTGTCCCCTTGAGCATGTCCAGCCCCTCCTGTGACACAGTGACACGTTTGTCATTAGCTTAAAACTAAACCAGGAAGAGAAATTAATAAATATGCAAAGTTGTGTTGATAAGGAATTAAAAAAAGAGGTTAACTCTGACTCACCCCCATGCTTTCAAGGCTGTGGCCCCAAAAGAGGGAGCTCCACCATCTAGGGAGGTGGAAGTGTTGTGTTTCTCCTGGAATTCCAACCATCTTGTGCAGGTTTCCCAGCAGAAAATCAATTCTTGAGTGTTTTCCATCTGAAGGAAAAGAGGAAGACAGGTTCTTTCTGGAACCTGACCCAGAAATTAAGTAACAATGGATCAAGGAACTCCAGTTTGACCCACTCCCCCTGAAAAAGGCTGCAGTTGGAAATGTTTCAGGTTTGGGCCAATTTTTCAAAAGTAATGAATATTTAGAAAAAGTGAATAGAAAGAGGAGACTCAGAATATGGGGCCAGGAAAACACTTTTCTTGGAAAAAAAAGACTTACGGGTCAAAGGTGTCTACTGTTCACAATATGGATTAGAGAGGGATTTCTGTGAGTTCTGGAGGGAGCAGGGGGGAGGGAGCAGGGAGAGGAATTGCCTTTGGTCTGTATTTGTTGCTCCAGTTCCTGTTCTGACAGCAAGGCAGCTTTGATTGTAAGATGAATTGTGGGGCAGGAGCTGCAGCTCTCTTTTGGGATGTTGGTGTTTTCTCCAGCACTTTTGACTTCAGGGAGACAAGAAAAGTGAGGTGGGTGTAGAGCTGCCAGAAACAATAACAGGAACATTTGCCAATTAATCCATCAGACGCTGCAGCACCATTTACCTTTCACCTTCCCAATTCTGAAGAGCCACTGTACAATCCAAATATCAAATTGTTCCTGGATGCAGAAAAAAAAAAAAAAAAAAGAGAGAGGATGTGGGGTTAAAAAAAGGGACCCATCAATAACAGGACAAGGCTTCCAATTTCCTCTGCAGCTCGTTGGACTTGAGCTGGTCAGTAAATCTGGGCACTATTTCCCCAATATTCCTTTTAAACACACATTTGCATAACCCCTTCTCAGACCATCTTGCTGGGATGCCTGGGAAGCAGCACAAGCACCAGCTCTGGATGTGCCCCTGTCCCAAAAAATTTGTGGTGGAAAACTTAGGATGGAAACTCTTCCAAGTTATTATTTAACCCTGTCCTCTATTTTTGCTTGGATTCATAAACATGGGCAAAGAGAGATGTGTTTCCAGGTTTAACGAGCCATTTATAACTAATTACTGAAGCTTATTAAGTACAGCTTTGGCTTAGGCATTTTATCCCTACCTTTTCTCTACAGTATTCACCAAAATTTGGCTTCCTAGGAGGAACTAATTGAATTTCATGGTTTACACATTACTTGCACACTCTCTTTAATCCCCAGCTCTAGTTTTTCTGTTACAGATTGTCCCAGAAGAAAGCCAAAACATTAACTTTGTGTTTATTGTGCAAATAAGGGCGTTTTTAAAAATTCTATCTACACAGACACACACAAACTGGGCTGGAGCCTTTTCCAACTCTTCAGTGCAACTCCATTAAATCAGCACCTGCACACCAGTATGGAAACTGAAGTAAAATCTTCTATGGGTGATTATGGACAAACAGGATCAGATCAGCCAGATATTTGTGGGTTTCCAGGGAAATTGGCTCCCACCTGAAGATTTGGATAGATTTGACTCCTGTGTGCTGGGCATGGCTGTGACACCTCCAGTCCTGTGTCCAGTTCTGGCCCCTCAGGACAAGAAGGACTTTGAGGGGCTGGAGCATGGCCAGGGAAGGGAATGGAGCTGGGGAAGGGGCTGGAGAACTCCTGAGGGAGCTGGGAAAGGGGCTGAGCCTGGAGAAAAGGAGGCTCAGGGGGCCCTGGTGGCTCAGCACAGCTCCTGCCAGGAGGGGACAGCCGGGGGGGTCGGGCTCTGCTCCCAGGGCACAGGGACAGGAGGAGAGGGAACGGCCCCAGGCTGGGCCAGGGCAGGCTCAGGGTGGGCAGCAGCAGGAATTTCCCCATGGAAAGGGAGCTCAGGCCTTGGCACTGCCCAGGGAGGTTTGGAGTTCCCATCCCTGGAGGTCCCAGGAACACCTGGAGGTGGCACGCAGTGCCCTGTGTGATAAAGTGGGGATGGGGCACAGCTTGGGCTCCGTGGTCTTTTCCACCCTCAATGATTCTGTGATTTTTTTAACAGCAAATTTTGGGTGATTAGCAGTTCACTGCAGGTGGGGAAGTTTCCCTCTTTGAGCTCCCCAAAGCTGCCAGGTCCAACCAATGCCTCTGCATCTGGACACAGCTTCTCCTCCCAAACGCTGGAGGAAATCCTGGGCCCGATGACGTCAAAGGGAATTTGTCTTTACCATCAGCACAATCAATATTTTACCTTAAACTCCTGCCCCTGTAAGCACTTTGTTAACACCTGCTCTAGCACCTGGTACTGCCCAGGCCAAACCCCATCCAAGCAGTGATGCAATCCATCAGCTATTCCATAAAACGGGAGCATTTTTATATCCCAAAACACACAGTTTGTATTTTCAGGTACATTTTAAGGCACTACGAGGCCAGGCACAAGCTGCAGAGTAGCTTTTTGAAGGAGAAGCAGCACGAGGAGGAATATTCCAGGTAAATTTTTAATAAATGTGTGTGTGTTTGCCACGAAACAGCTGCAGCCCAAGGCATTTTTAGCAAGTTACAGCACTGTGCTGCTTGATCTTTACCACAACATTTCCTACTGAAACAGTGTGAGGAAGCTTGCCCGGATTTTCCAGAGGGGCTGGGGAATGCAGGTGACCTCCTGAAAAGTTCAAGTAACCATTTCCAACACAAATGGAAGCTTTTTCCAGGGATCTTCCTCTCTTTTGTTAACTACATCTTCGAGGGGTCTCCAAATGTGTGAGTGATAATAAAAAGCCATCTAGAGTTCACATTATTTGAAGTTTTAAGGAGGAAGATGTTAAAAGAAACAACCCTCTCTTCAGTGATAACACAGCTCAACTCACAAAACCATACCCTAGAATTAAATTCTACTAACAACAATATATTTGGGCTGATTTTATTTTTATGAGCACAGCCTGTGGGCTGCTGTTGTGCAAATCAGCTTTCCCAGTGCGAATAAAAGTCACAAAAAATTGTCTCGAAAATCTTTTGAAAAATGCAAAATAACTTTTGTTGTTTGTTTGTTTGTTTGTTTTTTTCCATCCAGCCCTGTCTGAATAGCTGAGATGCACCACAATTAGAAAACACATGTCATAGAAAATTAAGAAAAGAAAATAAAAAAAAGCTGAAGCAGCTACTCAGGCCTGGGAAAAATCAGCACCTCCAGTCAGATCTTGGCAAAGGGGGAAGCAGCAGAAGCTGAAGTCTCTCAGGAGGGACTCTCAGGTTACCACAGAGCTGGGGCCATCCTACCAAGCCCTCCTCCAGTCAAAGACTGACAGGGGATTTCGGGGCATGGGGCTTGTGTTTGCCATCTGCATGTGGGTGAGTTGTATCCAGAGCCGTTGCCAAAACAAATAAACAGGAGGGGGAAAAAAGAGGAAAAATAATTTTCCATTGCTTCCAATTCTCTGAATGCTCTGACTGAGGCACTGGAATGGATTCCTCAAAGCTCTGGTGGCCTTGGAAGTGTCCCAGGCCAGGCTGGAGCAGCCTGGGACAGTGGGAGGTGTCTCTACCCATGGCAGGGGTGGGATGGGATGGGATGGGATGGGATGGGATGGGATGGGATGAGCTTTCAGGCCCCCTCCCACCCAAACCATCCTGGAGTCTGTGATTTCCTGAGGACAGGAAGGTTTTCAGCACAGGATGTCTTGGTGCCTCCCTTGGGGACAGAATTTGGTATCTTTGATGATCCTGTTCCTTGGTTTAATCTGGCTGTGATTTTACACCCAGCTGGGCAGGCATAGGGGGAAAAGCTGGGGAGTCAAAACTGATCAACTTTAGGTTTTCTCCCCGTGTCTGTGTCATAAAAACAGCAAAGTGTGCAGGGAAGGAACTGCTACAATTGTATCCTTTGTTACAATATTTTTCCTCCACAAATTGTTCTAAGATCAATTTAAATAACATCCTCAAAAAACACATAATTGAACACACTTTGTTTTTAATACTCTGTTATAAATACACTCAGATGCACCTTGAAAGTTGCAAATAAAATATCCTTTCACTCGTACTTAGAGTCTTAAACTGAATTAAAGGATCAACTTAAGTTAAAAAATAAAAAATAACTCATCTCTCTCACTGTTAAGGATGGACAAAAATGATCTTGCCTAATCTGCTCACTCAATATCAATTCCATCTCTGGAGGAAAAACAAGGTGTGTGCACTAAAAAGTAAGAGCAGAGAAGCAGAGAGAAATATTCCTTAAAATATTTTAATTGTTCTTTAGAGCTGAGATTTGAAACAGAGCAAAAGGAAGAGTTCAGCCAAAACCTGGTTGCAATTCCTGAGGTTTGTGAATGGGGTTTGTTGGGGAGGGCAGCAGCTTGTGTGATCTGGAGCTGTACATTTTTATACAGATTCTGCAGATCTTTATCTCAGAAATATGTTCCAAAATGGGTGGATGTGGACACGTGTTGGGGCTGGCCTTGGCAGTGCTGGGGAACACCATGATCTTTCAGGACTTTTCCAACCTTAGCAATGCTGTGATTCCGTGATTCTGTTATCTCCAAGTGTGATAAACACATCATGGACGGATAAAACTTTATTAAAAACGGCCTCAGGCAGCAGTGCAAAGTTCACTGAGTGGCTTCACCCTGCTTCTTCCAAAGAGCAGCCCAGCTGGAGAGGAGGTCAGCATGGGACAGCCTGAGCAGTGCATGGTCCTGCCCCTTCCCCACAGGGTTTGTGCTCTCCACCTGCCTCTGGGCTGGCTGATCTGCAAGAAAACAATCCATGGAAATATTACAGGGACCCCCAGCGCTGTCATTGCTGTCCAGGCTTCAGAAATGACCCGTGGGTGAGGGCTGCAAGGATTGCTTGGAGCCCCTTTATGAGGGAGGGTGATCACCCACCCTAAATCACCCAGGAGTATTTAAAAAGGTTATTATTCAATAAAATTTCCTCTGTGTCTCCTGAGAGCATTGGAAGTCCCATCACTGACCACACTGAAACTCTGACCAAGAGCCAGCCCTGGTGACCTCCAGCCACCTGAATCCCCTCCTTGATGGTCAGGAATGGAGCAGGGACTCTGCAAGAGGATTTCTGGTTTGCCATGGGCAAGGTGCCTTCAAACTGTAGTCACAGAGTTCCTCACTTGTCTAAAATCAGCCCCAAACAGCTTTTCCTGTCACTTAGAGACCATTCCAGTGGTCACATTAAGGACCTCGAACACTTCCAGGGATGGGGCAGCCACAGCTTCTCTGGGGAAACACTTCCAGCTGGGAGAAGTGTGAACTCAGCAGTCAGGAACAACAGCAAACCCAATTATTCTTGTTAAAGGAGGAATTTTATGAATTCAAATGTCATAACACACTAAAGTGACAGCCCCTGCCAGGTGCTGGGGAACATCCTTGCAAGGATTCCTTGCTCACCACACGTTTGGAAGCTGAGGAATGGTGCCCTGCACAACCAGGACATGGACAATTCCCTTGGTCCCTGGAGATGCAGGACTAAAAATCATCTCTGCTCTCTTTTTCTCCTTTTTAACTGCCATCTTTGGTACAGCTGCAGAACCAGAAGGCAATAAAATGGTGCAAGAAGGACATGAAAAGGCAACTTTGCTCCCTCATGGCAGAACGTGCTGCCCATTCACATCTCTCCTGCCTGCTCCAGTAGGACAAGTCAGCCTTAGAGAGAACAAAATGGTCACCAAGGCTCTTCCTAGAGGTGGGAAATAAAGTAGAAACCTCAAAAAAGAGAGGTTTTTCATGCTTTTGAAGTGAACTGATTGCTTAGGTGCTTTCATTGTTTTAAACTCACCATATTCAGAAGAGATTTAAAAAAAAAATCTCAACAGAATTTCTTCTATCCCTAAGAATGAAGAGTGAATTAAAAAAAAAAAAAAGGCAGCAAACCAACAAACCAAACCAAAAAAAAATTTTAAAAAGAAATCAAGCTGGGCTTAATTGCTGCTTTATATCCAAGGCATAATGAAGCCCAGGAAGGGCATCAGGGAGGGGAGAGGCAGCTCAGGGGCAGTGTGGGGCCACAGCCTCCTTCCCTCTCTGTCCCTCACCCTCCCCTGGCCCGAGGTGCGTGCTGTGATCTCAGCTTTGTAGGAATGGAAGAGAAAAAGCCTTTTTTTCCAACAGCTTGGCAGCACTCAGGGACTGCTGATACCAAGATCCAGCTGAAAACCACGGCCACGTCCCCCCTTTGCTCAGGCAGCATTTCATTAATTTAGAAAGCATGATCTCATTAAGAAATTCCATTCCAAAGTTTCTGGAGTTGAAAAGCTGGGGAATTTCCCCAGGTTCTCAAAACCTTTGGTCAAAAAAAGCCAAGTTACTCCCCATTCCTCCTTAAACAAATAAGGTTAGCAACCCTTTTGCCATTCACAATTCAACATTCACACTAAATTAATTTTTCCAAAAGTAATTCAAATAAAAGCTTTGCTGCTGCTACCCTTTTCAGAGCTGCAAGATTGAATAAGGCATCTGAATAAAATTGTGTATTACAGCCTTCTTTAATATTTAAGCATGACATTCATTGATTTGTTTCTTGTTTTCTGCAAACCTTGACAACATGATAAAATAAATCATAAGAAGAAAATATAGTGGTAACATCTTTTATGGACTTCACATAGTCATCAATCTCAAGCTGTGAGTGAATTATCAGTGCAGCAAAAAGATCTATGTTTTAAGAGCTCCAATAGCACACTAGCTAGAGGTTTTTCACAAGCAAACTCAAGGCGAGTGACTGATAAGCATCATTATTGTTTTCTGAGAGTCTGGTTTATAGTGTGTTGTGGAGGTGTTGGCATATATGTTTCAGAAGGAAAGGTTTGATCAATTCTAAGTAGACATCTACTAACATATAAAAAATATAACAAGGGTTCCTGCTGAGCAGTATTAAAGTACCTATTGCACCATGTCAGCATGACAGGCCCCATGTTGTGTTTTTGATTATATTTAATATAGAATTAACCTTTCTTAATGGAACATATTGTGCATGCAACGGGAGTGAAAAATATTTATTTTGACCAAAACAAATATCATCCTTATTTAGGTTTTAAGGAATACTTCTTTATTTTCAATTTATAAAACTTCTCATCATAAAATTGTCGCAGCCCCGAACTGACAGGAAGGAATAAAAGGGATTTTTATTTATTTTTTTTTTTCCTGTGGCTCGTGAGCCAGAAAGAGAGGAAGCTGCTGAGGGCATCAGGAGCAGCTGGGAAAAACATCCGTGGGGCAGCAAATGGGGAAGGGAGGAACGTGGGCATCACCACCACCTTACCCACTGGTGATCCCATGAAATGCAAGGAGCCATCCCATTGGAATCACCAAATGCCAACATTCTCCACACTGGTGGCTTCAATGGGGAAGCACACCCTGAAAAATGAGCTCCTTCTGTGTGGAAAATAACAGAATTGACGAGGTGGTCCGGAGTAATCGAAGGCTGGGAAGAGAAACGTGAAACCAGGAATTAATTTGAGGGGATAAAAAGCAGCTCACCTGCAGGAGCTGGCACTGCTGCATAATGAGGGGATGCAAAGGTATCATCGTTCTGCTGTGAAAAATGCCACTCCCCAAAGCAACGCTTTCGCCAGGCTCCCAAATGTTTTATATCTGCTAAATGGGCTAATGAAAGCTTTAGGTTTAGAAAGCAGTAGCCTAGGGATTGTAAGAGTAAATATTAAGATGTTTTCTGACAAGCTGAATATATGTGGTTTCCCACAAAATCCCACAGTGCTTTGCACTCCATAAATATCACTCCTCTTCCCTCACAACTTTTCCTCCATGAAATATGACGCCGCCGTCCACTAAAGCCTAGCTGCACTTTCCTTGGGCTCCAGCCTCGGCACACATTTATTTACACAGGTTGAAGGCCATTCATCACCCTGGTAATTAATGCACTCCGTCAGGAGGGGGTGAAGGATTTCCTTGGCCATCCCGCGAGGAGCAGGACGCGGGAATTTTCACGGGAATCTCCTCGGCCAAAAGGAGGCCCAAGCTCTTGGAGGCCTTTGGAGTTTGGCGTTGGGCAGAGCCAAGTTCACCAGGCCAGGCCTTCAAATGAAATTACGGGGCAGTATGGGATGGTGGCCTGGTGGATTTGCCCAGAATTGTTGATATTCCAGGGTGAAATTCCTGTCACTTGAGGCTCAGGCTGTGGCTGGAGGGAGCTGCGGCCTGGAAGAGGAGACATGAAAACTTTCTTGGTGCTGTTAAAGGCTGGAGAAGAGCTGCAAAAAGACATAAGTATTATTTGAATCCATTTTCTCCTCTTATTAAAGAAGCTGCCTGGAAGTTAAGCTTGAAGCAGTGCCCTGGCTGGGTTTCCTCAGGTTATGAGAGCAAGGCCTGCTCAGTAGCAAAACTCAGAATCTCAAATGACGTCCAAGCCCTGCAAAATGCTTAACTTGGTAAGTGGGGAGATTTTCTTGTAAATTCAATTTTTCTTGTAATTCAATACCGCACCAGAGGTCTCACTTGATGGAAAAGAGTCTCTGTGCTCCTGGAGTGTTTTACAAATATGTAAATATTATACCTAAGCTGCCCCTGTTAATTAAATATGGCACTTTACACAAGCATATTGTTTCCAGTCTCAACGTTCTGGCTTAAATCCATCATCAGTAATTACGTTCTGTCCTTTTAAATTCTTTCCTGGCTTAATTAGCTAAATTATTCTACTTCACTTCCTGTCCCAAACTTGCACGCAGTGCTGGTGACCCTTCTCTGTGGCTCCTGGGTTTTGTCCCCTCGTAGGAGTTGTGGCATCATCACTCATCCGTGGGGAGGTGGGAATTCCACAAGGATGCTGTGGCTCCCAAGTGCTGTCACTGGGCTCTCATCATTTACTGAACACATAATCACAGTATATATTTATATATGTTTTACTTGCATTTTTTGAAGCGCTTTTATAACATATCTGCCTGCCCCAAATGTTTTTAATTCCTAATAAATGTAATTCCTGGTGTTAAAGGTGGGAAATACTCTGTTCCCAGCTCTCCTCATACTTATTTAGATGAAGGAAATAAGCAAAAAAAAAAAATAAATATATATATATATATCATCCAAACCATCTGGCTACGCAAAATAAATCAGAAATTAATACCTGTTAAATCCAAAAGTTCTGAACCAGAAGAACATCAGAGGCACTGGACAGTACAGAAAATCCAGGACTGCTAACAGGAACTCCCCATTTTTAATTTCCAGTTATTTGGATATTAAATTAATGGCTCCAGGTCTTAGGAACATGGAACAGCACCACAGATGAAAGGAACTCTGTTCAAATCCGAGAGGAGTTCCACGATTAATAAAGATAAAGCAGGGACAAGGTAGGAAGGGAGGGAGCTGCAGTTTAATATACTTATCCTATGAATATTTCCATAAAATCTCTTCAAGTTTTTAGTGAAACAAAGTCCTGAATAGAAATGGAATATTTATTTTCAATACCAGCTTTTAGCTACCAAGATTCCATTAAAATTATGCCGGAGAAGAAAAAAAAAATTAAAGATACGTATCTTGCTAATAAAAATGCACTTTGGTGAGAGATGTTGGGGAAGCAGAACCTCCTGTAAATTAGGTCACTTCTCCAGTAAACCATCTCCTGAACTCCTTTGTGGGAATTATGTAGGAAACAGGTTTTCTTTTCAAATCTTAATATAAAACTTGGAGGAGGAAGAAGTCTTCTACCTTATTCACATTCATAAAAAAAAAATCATAATGTAGCATCAATATTCACTTAATAAAGAGACCATTTACACTGCTGGGCTGCTGTTCTTTTGTTTGCCAGGGTGGATTTTTTTTTAATCATATGGAAGAGTCGGTGCAGCAACATCTGTGACTTGTCAGTCATTTAATTAACCAAAGAAAAGCTAGCTATTCATTTTATTTCTGTATATGTTAATGCTAAAAACTAATAGAAAACAGCTAGTAAATTGTCCTCTGCATATATTGGACACAGCAACAATTACTCTGGCAGAGAAGATATAATAAAAGAGGAAATTTTAATAGTATTCTTATTCTATTTATTCTCAGGGGCTTCTGTTTCAAGGTACTGTAGAAATTAACAATTATTCCTTTTCATTGTTTTTGATGATCTTTTTCTATTACGGCCCTATCCGACTTAAAAGAAAATATAATTTGAACTTTTCTTTTTTTTTTTTTTTTTTTTTTTTTGTATTAAATTTTCTTTGCCACCTTGAGATTTCCTTTCTGGTTGGTTACGGGGAGGTCCTGAGAAGGTTCAGGAAAATAAGCAGCAAGTGTTTCTTTCAGACAGCTGGTTAAGGCATGTCAGTTATTGGGACAATCAAGAGAACTCAGCTTAAGCCCAGAACTTTCACATAATAAAATAATCTGCTTTTCCAGCCTTCATTTTATTGACAAATATGTCTTTCCCATATTTTTGGAATGCCTGTCATCTGATACGTCTAAATACTTGCTATTGCTCTGCTATATAAAGCAATTAACTGACTTTATACAGCAAATTGTCAGAGGATTTCCCCAGAAAGCTTGGGGAAATCTAACCTACAGAACTATTCTCCAATTTATTGACATGCTACGGTGGTGAAAAAAGTAGGACATCAATAAACAGCTTTAGCTGGAAAACTGGAATCTGATTATAAGTATTGGGAGCTGGAGACCAGAGCCTCAATTAAAATACGTGGCATGGCTTTAGTTTAGAGCAGAGAGGTGCTGGGTTTTGATGGGGAAAAGGAAGGCTTGGCGGAGGGTGGGAAGGCAGCAACGTGGGGTTTGACATCCAGAGTTCCCCCTGGGTCTGTTTGAACTGGATCCAGGTTCAGCTCCTCATCCCAAACCACTCCTCTGCCTCTGGGAAGCTTCGGCAGGGAAAGAATCTTTAGGATTTTGTGCAGGAAATGGTCTTGCCTTCTGTTCTAGGGCAGAGTGATAGTGCAAGAGGAAAGTTGGAGCACAGGTTGAAGTAAAACAGCTCAGGGCTGGCCCTGGATAGATTCCTCACCCTGAAGGAAAATCCTTCTACTTACTGCAGAATCCAAATCCCCCAAAACAGCAGGTTTGGAAATTTGGGGTTGACAAAAGCAATCGAACCATAACCATTTAGGTTTATGCAGTAAATATTGATTAGGACTGAAACACCTGCGTAAGAAAGTAGATTAAATAGCTCAGAAAGTGCTGGATCACTGACAGGAATCTACAAAACAGCCTGAATTTCCCCATAATTCACAAACAGGACTTCAGAACCACAGAATCATTAAGGTTGGAAAGGACCTCCAAGATCATCAAGTCCAGCCTCTGACTGAGTAGCACCAAAACTGCAGTAACAGACTAAAAACAAAGCAAACCAGAGATTCCATAGGATCAACCACAGCCAAAAAATAATAATAAAAAAGGATAAATTACAGTAAAATACGTATAAGTGATGTTAAAAAGGTAATTTTTAACACCCTGAAGGAAACCCTCCTACCTGAATTTTAACTTTATTATTTCTGCTAAAAGACCTTGTGCTGTGTCACTGGTGGTACCTCACCTGCAGTGCTGAGAGGACAAGGAAGGGCTGCTAGACTGGCTGGAAGTAATTGCTTTGTTAACAAATTATCTGCCTAGACACAGTCCTTCCACCTGTGTAACCTGAGTTTTTCAACACCTTTTTCTGCTCTTTTATCACCACTGATGGTTACATCCATTTGGACCTGGGTTTGATCTGTAAGCTCTTTTTTTGCCTTTTAGGTTGGTTTTTCATTGCCACACAAGGAGCAACAGGGGCTGGATCTTGGTCCAGCACAGAAAATAAAGAGAGGGAAAAAGCAGAGGAAGAAACTCCAAACTGAGATGCTGCCCTTCCTTTGGATGTGTACCCCCTGGATGAAATGCTTCTGTAGGTGTCAGGAGCCCGGTGCCACCTCCACTGTACTGTTAATATTCTGGTTATTATGCAAGAAGTCATTGATGAACAAGTTTAAGCAGTGTGCAAACAACGTCACCTGCTGGGAAGTGTTAAGGTACCCATCATACCATGTCAACTTGACAGGCCTCATGTTGTGTTTCTGATTATATTTAGTCATATAAAATTAACTTTTCCTAATGCAACGGGTTGGGGAGGCAACGTGGACAGCGCGGGAGTTATTTAGGCTAAAACCTATTTGTATTCAGATTTACTAATGAGAAGCACAATATGAGCAAAAACCCCCGACTCACTGAGTGGATTTCTGGAGTGGCAGGGCTGGGGTGCCTCGAGCCTCCATCCGTGGAAGAGGTGATAAAGCAGGAGGGTTTGGGATGTTCCTGTTGTCCAGCAGTGCCAGCCCCGGGCCCCACGCAGCTCTGCCTGTCCACGGCAAGACTGCAGCTGTCTCCAACTTGCCTGGTGCTGTGCTCACCTCCATGTGGGATTTTTAGGGTTATTTAGAGCAATTTTTAGGGAATTACAGTGGTTGCTGGTTTCCAGTTCTTTTTTTTTTTCCTTTTTCCCTTTTTTTCTCTCCTCTCCTCTCCTCTCCTCTCCTCTCCTCTCCTCTCCTCTCCTCTCCTCTCCTCTCCTCTCCTCTCCTCTCCTCTCCTCTCCTCCCCCTCTCTATTTTTTTCCCTTCCCTATTAAATTTAATTTTAATTTAAAAAAATTTATGATAATATTTTCATGTTTTTCAGGTCAGCCATATGAAGGTGAATCCATGTATTCCTTGGAGCACCTCACTGTCACAGCTCAGATCCCCACGACACAGGCCAAAGGAAAATGCCAAGCAGAGGAGTTGGGTACACACTCCCTTTTCTAGAATGTGCTGACTAAACCAGTCTGGGTGTCACCAAACTGCTTTGATTAAGGTAAAAGCCAAAAATTGTCCAATTCCTCCACCAACCAGGAAAACCTCTCAGCACTCTCAGGCAGCAGCTTTGGTTCCCTTTTGGTTCTTTGCCATTGCAAATTCAAGGTTCAGTGACCCATTCCTACCCACTGGCTGTTGGGCAGAGGATCAGGATTTATTAATTATTATAAAAGGCAGGGAGGGGGCCTTCCTAATTAAAGACTCCGAGTGTGTCTCCTCATTTTCAGCTGCTTGCCAGCCTGCTGTACCTGGGTCTGCTCAGATGACACTCAGCCCTTAGCTTGGAACTGGATTCTTAGCAGGAATTAAGGGAGGAAAAATGCAATAAAAATAAAAAAAAATCTTCAATTGCTTGTGCAGAAAGAGGGAAGGTGAAAAGGAGTGTAATTGTTCAGTTCAGTAAAGGGGGAGACACAAAAATGCCTTTTTTATTAATGTTGTTGAGGTTTAAAGGCTGAAATTTGGCATGGAACAGCTCTGGAGCCTCATATGAGAGGAAACCAAATGACTGATTTATGGGCACTTGGAAATTGCTTCCCACTCTGGCTCATTAATGGCTAAATTGGGCTTAGTCCTCATCCAGCAACACTCCATTGGCCCAGGATGCTCTGGCCACGAGGCCCCTCCGAATTTCCAGCACTGGTCAAGGCTGCATCAAACTCATCATTATTATTACTACAAACCCCAAACTATTTAAATGAATTAAAGGAATATTATTAATGTGAAATGCAGGCAGCCTATATGAGCTTAGGAGATGATGAGGGGCCGTGGCAACATTTTTCTTTATGGCCAAGACCTTCGGCAACAACAATTTTCTGAGAAAAAGAACTATTCTGTAAGATAAAGAACTATTTTTGTGAGAAAAAAATGTATTTCTTCTTATCCTTGCATTGCAGTGACAGCAAAAAGACAGGTTTTTGTCACTTGAAATGATTTTGCAATGAAGTAAATCCCTGATTTACAAAAGTTTAGGACATCACTGGGAATAAAAGGTACTGCTGCTTAATTAAAATGTACTTGATGGGTGGAAATCAGCATTCAAAGCACCGAGAAGTTACAGCAGCGGCGACAAACGAGTTTGTGTTTTGTGTTGCAATTTACTGCCAACAGCTCTGCCTTCCCTGGGCCTTGTGATGTTCCAGGGAATGGGCTGGAAATTCAATCCCTGCCTAATGTGCTTAACTTGGGGAGGCAAAAGAAAGAGCACCCGCTGCCTGCTCCAGTCTGTGCCCCCCTGCAGGGGCTGCCAGGGACAGGGGACTGGAATTGCTGATTTTAATGGATAATGGGTCTGATTTAACCTGGATAGATGAAGAAAGGGGAAAGGGGAAGGAAAGGGGAAGGAAAGGGGAAGGAAAGGGGAAGGAAAAGGGGAAGGAAAAGGGGAAGGAAAAGGAAAAGGAAAAGGAAAAGGAAAAGGAAAAGGAAAAGGAAAAGGAAAGGAAAGGAAAGGAAAGGAAAGGAATTGTTTAAAAAAGCAATAAATACTCAAAACAATTACTACATAGATATTAGAAGTCGCTCATCAGTGAAACAGTCACTCTCTGCAGTTTCCTATTTCTAGTCGTGAAAATAGAGCTATGAAATCTGTGTGTTTTGGGTGGTGAGTCGAAAACTCACACCCTGTCCTACCACACTGAAGGAAGTGACCCACTGGTGGGATTTGGGACAGAACAGATGGATAAGGAAAGGCATTCAGGACTGCAGGGGAACAGAAAGCACATGCAGGAGAGGATTGGGTTCTGCAGCCTCATGTCAGACAGAGAATGCTCAAAAAACGGGGCAATTTAACAAGTCAAGTAATCATTATTTTTAAAAAAAACACTTTCACCTGGGAAGGCAATGACAGGGAACCATTTGCAATCAGCTTCCCCTCACCTTTTTCTGGTGGGAGCAGAGGAAATCCTGCAGCGATATTACCTGTGCTAATGTGAACAGAGCTCAATCCACGGGAGAATAGGTGAGCAAATGTGGGTGCACACAAGTGTAAGCCCCAATTCAAGAATGTGTCCCTGGCTGCCTGGAGGGTAAAAAAAAAAAAAGCACAACAACACTCCTGGCAAGTGGAGAATGCATTATCTCCATAATATAGCTGGGAGATACCAGAGGAAATTTCAGCATCAAATATTTGTACACGGGTCCTATTTATTAAAAGCAAATATTGACCGACCGGTCCTTAAGTATTTTAAATAATTTATTCTAAATATTTTGATACCGGAGTAAATTAATGCTAAAGCATTTCTTTGTTTGTGCCAAATCAGTGCTTCCCAGTAGGAAGTTAGTCCATCCTTGCAAGCAAGCTTTCACTCTCAGTAGGCAGTCCATTTCTGTAGAGTGCCATTAACTTAATTTCAAAAAGAACCAGTAAAGGTATATGGAGCAGGCAGTAATAGCATGGAAAATATCCAAAATTACTAGACCCCAGCAACAGAACTTGGATGCCATTTTCATGCACTAATAATTTGTAGTTTACATATTGAAGGTAACTATAAACTGACTACTTCCTTGGTTAAGTCTTGCAGGTAATTGCAAATATGTTGTTAGTGCTGTACCTTTCCCCATCTGAGAGCAGCATCTCCAGGAAAAAACAACAGAAAGCACAATTTTCACTTTATTATCCAGAAGTGTTCTGGAGTTTCTTTGTCACCAACAATATTACATTTCTTGTGATGAAACCAAAGAAGTGTGGCAATTTTTAAACTATATTTTGTAACTAGAAATTGTAACATTTTGGATACTCTTGGCTTTAACTCAAGTCAAATCTTGTCTTAATAATGCAGATTTGATGAATATGAAGTATACACATGGAAAATTATATGTTTCAAATCAGAAAAATCTTTTAGAACTCCCCCTTATTTTGGCTGAGAAATTTAATCTGTGGAAAGAACAATATCAACAGAACAAGGTTATTTACTCTTGGGTGTCATCCAAAATAATTTGTGCAAGGAGTGGGGCACAGACTTTCCTGTTCCTTCAAAGGTTTTCATGAAGTATTCTGTATTTCTACATTTCTGCTGCCCCAAGAGCTACTGGTTGGATGGTTTTCATATGCAAAGCAGATGTAGAAAGGAGGCTGGATTTAAAGAGGAGATGGAACAAGGTGGTCTTTCATTACTCCTAGGTTACCAATATCCCAAATCCCAAACCCCTGGCTCTGCTCAATCTGCTCATGGTGATGGACTTTTGGACCATGTACACAAAAGTTTTGCTCATATGATGCCTTGGAAAATGAAGGGAGGATCTTCCCATCTGGTTAAATCCAAAGGAAAACTCCTGCTGGTTTCACTTCTCTCTGTTTCAAGATCTCCTTTTGAGACAGGAGTTTTCTTAGGAAGGTAACAGAAAATCCTGGGAAAGGCTTCCAACCACTCACATTTATTTACCTCATTTATGCTGATCAGCAGTTGCTTTCCCTGCTCACAGAACCTACATTTCACAATTCAACACATAATTTAAGAATTTTTGATATTTGAGTCTGTGATGTTCTTTAAACTTTGCTGTGTTTGTCCTGCTGGACATTTAGGGGCCCTGGAATCACTTTGGTTTCCCATCACTTTGGTTTTAAATCACTTGAAATATTTGTTGTAAAAAAAATGATCGTGCCTCCTCTAAAGGACCAAAGAATTTTTTCTGATAGGTAAAATCACAGATCAAAATCAGCAATTGTCACAATTTGACATGAATGAACGACACTCACACACTGCGATGTCCAAGGCTAAAAGGGGCAGTTTATTTACAGACCTCAACATTTATAGAATTCCAGCAGTGACCATGGATTGGAGGCTGAAAATTGTCCTCTCCAGCCACACTGGTCAACCCAACAGTCCATCAATTCTGTCCTCCTCCAGAAAGGAACGCAAACCAATCATTATTTACATGAAAATTGTGTGAGAAACTCCATCTCAAAAAAGTAAACATCAGAAGACTGAAACAGAACTTTAGAAAAATAGAGAAGAACGGGGTGACAAGCAATGCATCAAGATCAGCAATTAAATGGGCTAATTCTTCACCTTTTTGGTAAACCAAAAAAACTGCCCTGGGACGGGGCAATGCTCGAAATATTTGGAAAGAATAGGTCAGAAAGAGTGTGAGAGACTGAGAAGAGCCCTTGCAAAATGCAGTTTCCACTCATGTAGCTGGAAAACCCAGGTTTTGCAGGCCGTGCCAAGTGGAGATCCTGCAGTTGGCGGAGCAGGCAGGAGGTAATTGCAGTGCCGGGCCAGCTCCCTGTGAGGAACATTGCAAACTGCATTTTGGGCCTGAGGGCCTGGGCCAACACAACAAATTAGGGAATGTGATCTGCAAATGCAGGACGGCGTTGCTGCCCTCAGAAAAAGGCATCCAGTGAGAAGGTTGTTCGGGGAGAAAAGAGGATATTAATAAAAATGCTTTTGCTCGTTGACCATCCAAGGGGAGTTCACAGCAGAAGGCACTTTTTGACTGATATTTTAATTGGTAGATAATTGGTAGATTGGTTGACTTACCACAGGAACAAGGTTTATATCAAGAATCTCAAACTGAGCAGCTCCCACTGTTCACCTTCCCGGTGTTCAAGGCCAGGTTGGATGGGGCTTGGACCGGCCTGGTCCAGTGGAAGGTGTCCCTGCCCATGGCAGGAGGCTGGAACTGGATAATCTTGAAGGTCTTTTCCAGTCTAAACTGTCCTATAATTCTATGCCCTATCAACTGCCATGACCTCAAGAACTCTGAGCATCTAAAGGAAGTTAAAACCTTCCATATTTTGGAGGTATCCAGCACCTCTAGATCCAATGTGCTGAAAAAAGAAAAAAAAAAAGCTCAATTCCTTCCAAAGCAGGACTTTTTGCAGCTGGATGTTGGACATGGACTCAGTCCCTCCTCCATGCAGGCAAGGGAAGACGTCCCTGTGATTTCCTGTGGCTACCCTGACCCCCTCTACCCTGCTCCTCCCCAGGGCATGGGAAGGGATGTAGAGACTGGGAACAGGAGCACAGAGCCCTGACCCTCCCGTTGGGATGCCCTGTAGGCAGCAGAGGAAATGGAGTAAGGACAAGGAAAATTGGATTTAATAATTGCCACTAATAAAGGGGCAAGCACAGAGAGCCAGTTCTACGCTGCGGGCAAAATTAATTGCTCAAGGCACATTAACAGTGTGTTAGTTAACACATACACAGTGAGTAAATTGTAATTAAGCTAACTAACTAAATAATAAATACGTAGACTTTGTATGACAATCGGCCCTTGTAAAAATCCTTTCCACGCCAGTGATAATTATTGACTTGCACAACTTAAACTGAAAAAATCCAAACTGGTGCCCATTTATTTCAATCTTCAAAATGGCTCGGATTGGTATTTTTATTTTTTTGTATTGGTAAATGAAAGAATGATGTCATACAGCAGCATTAAGTACTATTAAAAAGGCCATAACTAACATTGGGTGCATAAATTATACATAAAATGACACTTTTATGCACTTTGTGAAGAATTGCTTCATGGGTTATGCAATCTTTTCCAAAACAAGTTCCAAGGAATAACATCACCAGTTATGTTTCATAGCTACAAATTGGTAACTGAATTAGCATTCATTTATTAAGTTTACATGGAGAACTCCTCTAATTCAAATGCTTGCAGATTATAATTTATTTTTATCTGAGGTATAATTTTTCATCTCTTGTTTTTGCCAAAGTCAATACAACCTCAG
The DNA here is from genome assembly GCA_017589585.1 of Phylloscopus whistleri. Taxonomy (NCBI): domain Eukaryota; kingdom Metazoa; phylum Chordata; class Aves; order Passeriformes; family Phylloscopidae; genus Phylloscopus; species Phylloscopus whistleri. Next base: position 370,367 of record JADMLD010001290.1, read on the forward strand.
CCAAACTCTGTTCCAGTTCTCCATTTGTACCCTCCTGTTCTTGGCTACTTACCTAGATGAGTCTTTTCTAGCCGGGAAGGTAAATAAATGAGCTTGGATCACAAAAAAAAAAAAAAAAGTAATTTGTAAAATTTTGAATTTCAACTACAGTTCCTGAGTCAATATTGACAGCTTTAGGATCCTACTCCTGCAATTTAATAAAAAAATAGAACAGAGAATCGCTTTTGCACATATGGAAGTTGAACAACTGATCTGCCAGGAGAGGTTGAATACGTTATTTTTTAATAATCTGTTTTATTTCTCCTATCCCAGTTTAATCTGCAAGTCAAATACAGGCGCACTGTGGAGTGGGACAATATGAAAAGACCTTTTCTCCATGAATAACCTCCGTGAAAGTCCCAAAAAGGACTTGTCTTCTGGGACACAGGCTTCTGCAGCTCTGAAGAGATTTACAGTAGCATAGAGGAGATTAGAGGAGGCTGGCATCATAATCACATGGAATGTCAATAAACAGGGAGAAGAAAGTGAGGAAGGAGAACGTGGATAAAGAGATGGAAAAGCAATAGAGAGGATAAAAAAAAAAATTCTGGTGGACCTTGTGCAAACCAGAAGAATTAAGGAAGAAGGAATTGTTGTGCAGAGAGGTTGTGGGTTCTCCATCCCTGGCGGTGTCCCAGGTCAGGTTGGGCACTGGGGCTGGGAGCAGCCTGGGACAGTGGAAGGTGTCCCTGCCATGGCAGGGGTGGCACTGGATGAGCTTTAAGGTCCCTTCCAACCCAAACCATTCTGGGGTTCTATGATTTTACAATTCTCTAAACACTGGAGTTAGTAAAGGCCTTGCTGCTGGCACTGGGGTCAGATTTAGGTGAGGATTCAACAGTTCAATCTGATGGAGAGTCATTACTGGGAGCAATTTTTGTGGGAACCTTTACATTCCTGGCTGAAAGGGAAACACTCCTGCTAAAAATGTCCTCACTGAAAGAGATCCTTACTAAACAGACTGCGACACAACAGGAAGTGACACAAATACAAATTTGTCCTTGATAGGTGATTAAAGATTTCACAGAACCAGTAATAGAAAATAACCTCAGATCACGTTGATTCATTTCAAAGTAAATGCAAAGACAGATAAAGTCCAGTAAATTCAGATTTCCTATAGCAAAAGGGGAAATGTGGAAAATGTCAAGGCATGAAGTTATCTGGACTGCAGAGACCACAGAGCAGGAGGTCACTACCCCATCACCCCTGGCAGGGTGCAGTGGCATAGGGATGCCCCTGAGGAGTTTTCCTCAGGGACTCTGATGTCCCAGGGTCCTACGAGGTTCTGATCCAAAATTATATCTAATCGGTCACACTAAATAATCCTCCGTTTGTTGTACTGTCCATTATTCACTTTATCCAGATCTCCTCAGGATTTTTATTTTCCAAACTCTGAAAATCAGGCATTTCTTCACATTGAATAGAAAAGGAATTGTTAGAGAATAAATCCACCTGATCTCATTGCAAAAATATTTAACCAATTATTTTTCCTTGATCATTTAAGCACTGAAAGGGGAATCCCAGGGATGTTTGGAGTCCCCATCCCTGGAGATGTCCAAGGCAGGGCTGGAGGTGGCACTCAGTGCTCTGGGCTGGGGACAAGGCAGGGATGAGTCACAGGTTGAACTGGATTGGCTGGGAGGGCTTTTCCAACCTAAATAATTTTGGGATTCTGTGAATCAATCAGACCCTATTCCATGTGCCTACATGCTGATGGTTAGAACAAGGCTGAGGTGAGTAGGACCAAGGTGCAGGAACAACCAGGTGAGGCTCTTTGACCTGTGGCAGGCAGGAGAACAGGTAACCAGGAATGATTGAACACCTTGGATCTATTAAACCTGTTAAACACGGCTGAAGCCTGAACTTGGCTGATAAATCATTCCAGAGTGTGTCTTGCATGGATTGAAGGGAGAGGGAAATGAAATATATAAAAAAGCCATCAAGACTGAAATTATTCTTTAACCTCCACAGCCTTTAAAGTGTTTCTCAAAGCCTAATGATACCTTGTCATTTTTCCTGATTTAATGCACGTTCGTTCAGGTTGGCCTGGGCCAGGGAGGTCCTGTTTCTTCACAGACAATTTCCACAGTTGGGATAAGGATGTTTCAACCAAATCCAAGCAGCTTCTCTTAAGCAATGCACCCAGCATTAGGGAAAGCAGAAATTTGTGGGTTTAGAAGACTTCATCATTAAAAATCTCCAATGTAGCCTAGAAAACAGTGGAGTTTCATATAAAAAGTTGATTTCTTGCCTTATTTTTTTGTGTTGATATTACCTTCTTTCCATTACAAAAGCAGAACTGTCACAGTAAAAATGTGTTGATGCCTTTTATGCCTTTACTGGAAAAAATAATTATAAATCTGCCAAATACCACCCAAAAAGTTGCATTTAACTATTCTGTTTCTATTTCCCTAATTCTGAGTTGAACTTCAAAATCTTGCTGAACTATTTATAGAAGGCATTTGGGATTCTGTTCCTTCAAAAAGAAAACTGAGAATATAAAATATAGCAGAGATATATTGAGAGGACTTTGAGATGTGAAATGGAAAAGTATTCTATGCATTACTCCAAAAATGAGCCCTTACATAAAGCAGTTTGAGGATATTATTTTGGTTTTTCGTTGTTTCTTGTAGCCGCTGTCTAATCCAATGGATTAGATCATCCAGGGCTCTAAATGAAACCCAGAAATTCCTTTCTTTGTCAGTGCTGGAGAACATTCCACGCAGGGTCCCAGCTGGATCTGTCCTGGATCCAATGCTATTCAATATTTCATTAACAACTTGGATGACAGAAGAGAGAGCAGACTTTGGATGACACCAAAGTGGGAAAGATCGCGAGTATTAAAATTCCAAATTATTTTGGAGCAGCATCCTAATGATGACATTTAATACAGATGAGTGTGAGGCACTACGCATAGGAGGAAAAATCCAATCCACACAAATACAATGGTGGAAGTGGTGTTACAAAAAGGCAAAGAACTTTCTGGGATCTCTGCAGAGCATCATTAGAGCCTTAACAAAAATAAAGTGGCTGTTTCCTGGCATTAGCCTTTAAAAATAAGATGAAGAAAAAACTGGGGGAAAGTGCAGAGGAAAATAATAGGAAATCATAAACATTTGAGAAAAGCTGTGATGAGTTCGTTTAGTCTAGAAAGAGGAAAGAGACCCTCAATACTATTTTGATTTTAAATGTATTTATGGCCATGCCTATGAGAGCAAATATATGTAAATCTTTATTTTAAATAAGGTGACAAGCACTTTTTTCCATGTCCAAAGAGTGCTGGACAAGAAGTCACAGGTTTTAGCTCGCAGAAAGGGAGTTTTTCTATCTGAAAGGGTAATTAGGCACCGGAGCAAATTACCAGGGGAGATTGTGAAACTCACTGGCAATTTTGAAGAACAGATTAGACATACATCTGCCAACACTCGTGTAATTTTAGTTGGTCCTGGTCCAGGGCACAGAAGGAAAAGGGCCCAGATCCATCTTGCCTGATGGGAGAGACACCGAACTCTGGGAACTGGCCGTCCTGGGAACCTCTGATGGGCCATTTGAAGGGCAGAGGTGTTAAATTCTCTGTATTGTAGAGCCAGAGGTGACTGCATTCCTCATCCACTTGCTGGAGTCAGCTGGAATCAATCTGGATATGGGCATATTCCAGCCTGGAATCCAGCTTAACACCCCCTCCACCCCACCAGCTTCTCAGGGCTTCTCGATATATTGAATCAAATTTCCTGAATGGGAATCAATTCCCAACACAGGGAGGAAAACGGACATCCAGGATATATGGATTTATTTTTGCATATATCCTTTTATCTGAATGGATTACTTCTGCACCCAAAAACACAGGTCTCAGGACAGTGCAGTCAAAATAAAGAGTTACAGTCTAAAATTAAGGCTTAGAGTTTAAAATAAAGAGTTATAGCTTAAAATAAATAGTTGCAGTTTAAAATAAACACTTGCAGTTTAAAAATAAACACTTCCAAGTTCAATCTCATCCATTTGCATAATATTCAACAATCAACTAAAAATAAGAGAATAAAATACCAAAAGTGGTTCCGTGCCTGAAAATAAAATGGGTTTTGTCATGGCAGCTGTACCTGGGTACCTGCAGCTTCCATAGGCATCCAGCAAAATCCCTGCTAAGCAATCCCTGCGGGATTCCTTGGCACGATGCCGTAAGCAAATAGAAATTTTCAAATATTCCCTCCTTCTTCTATAATAATATTTTATGATAATTTTGTGCTACTCCTTCGAAACCTGCCAACCCCCCCGCCCCCCCCCCCCCCCAAAAAAAGAACAAAAAACCTTGTGCATCAGGGGCATATTCCCTAAATAACAGCCTGGACTTAAAATGTCTGTCCAGGAATTCTGCCCTTTGCTTCCAGACTAAATGCTCCTACACGGCCTCCTCGCTGGCCAGGCTCGTGCCCATCTGCCGGGATGGCGCGGTGCCTGTGGCAGGTCGGCGTGCCAGCTTCCCTGGGTCAGGAATGCCAGGAGATGACAGCAGTAGATGGACAACCTGCCTCGTGCTGCCACACAATCCCTTCCAAAATCCGCTCTCCTCAGGCTGATTCCGTGCATCAGGGATCAGGTAGCAAGTGGAAAATACCTGAAGGGAGCGGGAAACATGAAGAGTTGGGGGGTATTTGCTCTTTCCAAAAAATGAGGCTTCTAGGAAACGTAGAAAGCTCATTTGGGATGTAAGATATTATGAAAATATTGCCCGCAGGAATGCTCTGAAAGCAAACCTTTGGCAGGGTTTCAGTAGCTGCATTAGGCAACTCGTGGGCAAAAGGATTGCTCCCAGCTCTTCCTGGCCAGGACTCCCATTTGTGTGGGAAGTGCCTCTCTTCCTCCAGACTAATTAATAAACCAACAGTATTGACAGGCTGCATCACCCGGAATGGGGTCAGTGCAGCAGGGCCCACAGCACGGGGGTGAGGATGCTCAGCTCTGTCTGGCTCCAGGAGCAGCTCCTGTCCTGCCCAGGTGGGATCAGAGGGAAACCTCAGAGGGGGTTTGGACAGAGGTACTGGGATATGTCACCTCATGGTCAGGGTTTCCCCACAAAGTCAGGGGAAGGCACAGGTTGGACGGGGCTTGGAGCAACCTGGGATAGTGGAAGGTGTCCCTGCCCATGGCAGGGAGTCAGGCTGGATGGGATTTAAGGTCCCGTAAGGAACCAATCCAAACCAGTCTGGGATTCCCGTCTGAACTCCGACAACTCTTGCACTTTCCCCTGGCAGTTCTAGCTCTTTTGGAGGACACCCATCTTCCACCAAAAAATCAGAGTGGCAAATCAGAGCAAGAGGAATCCTAACGAAATAGTGTCAATATCTCCTCCAGGAGGGAACGCCTTCCTGAGGAACCACGTCAAGAATGCACCTGATCGAGTACTCCAAGGCTGCGCTTCGGCCCCAAAGACCCCACGTGCGCATTCTCAGCCATGTAGAAAATTATCCCCGGCAAGGCTGGTCACGTATCAACCAGCACACCCCTGGCTGCTCTCAGGAGCCTGACATGCAGGAAGGTGGACACGCCGGGAGACAGAAGGAGTGTAGATCATTACAGGAACCACAAAGGGCGCGACGGTGAGTGATGGCGCCGTAATGGAAAGGCGGGAGTGTGACAGCGCCCGCCTGAGCCGCGGCTGCCGGCCATCCCACGGACACCACTCCTCTGACAATCCATCATCCATCCCGCTCCCCATCCGGCCCCGGAACCTCTGCCTATCCTTTTTGTTGTTCAGGCTTTTGCTGTTCTCCTCTGGTTTTTTTAAGAAGTTTTTTTAAAGTTTCATTTTAGCTTTTTGTGTTTACTTTTTGCAATAAAGTCTCTTACAATTTTACATAAACAACTTTTTTGCTATAGTAACTGTTTATTCTTGTTTACATTCTTCTCATAAGAAAGAAACTGTCAATAGACTGTTGAGTTAACTGGTGTAGTTGAAGAAGTAGATTTTCTTCCTCCAATCCATGGTCACTGCTAAAATTGTATAAGCCTTAAAGTCTGTAAATAAATTGCCCTTTTTTGCCTTGAACATCTCAGTGTGTGAGTGTCATTTCTTTGTGTTGTATTGTGACACCCTTTAGGCTCGCCACCTGTGACATTCCTTGAAAATTCAGGGGAACAAGGTGAAAGCACAAAGCCACAAAAGGCCACATATGGATTGAATAATCTCCTCCATGCTTCCTGCATCCATATTCACCTTCCCCTGCCATCACCTCCTTCTATATCATGGGTTATTATCGATATTTCCACAGCATAAGAGCTCAACACTAAGATCAAAGCTCCACTGTGCCAATCACAGGGCCTGATTGCTGCCTGACAGAGAACCAAAATCAGGAATTTGGGGTGAAATGTGGGGATAGGGGTAAGCTGCCTCAAGTGACATCTGTGCCTGGCACAGGTCTGGATGGCACCGTGGCTGAGGACAAGGTAATGCTTTCCATTCTTTCCAGCCATGCAAGTAAAGGAAACCATCCTGCTTTTATTTTATTAAAGTCATATGTTATTCTGGAATTCTGTGTTGCTGTTATTCTGCCTGCTTAGTCTGGCAGTCTAAGTGTATTTGAAAACCAATAAAATAAAATATTACCAAAAAACATAATACTCTAGAAATCCACTCCCTTCTGTAATTACAGTTTAATGTCTAACATACTTTGTGCTTCACATTCAGCAAACTTTGATACAGTACTTAGACAGAAATTATGGTGCACCAGAGTAACATACATTTGCTGGCAATGAAAATGGGAAATAATTTCTCTTTTATAATTAGGGGATGTCTGCAGGATGGAGGTGCTATTTGTTTGTCATCACAGAATATGCCTGCCTTGTGTCAGGCAATCAGTTTGACATGTGGAGTTAACTTTAGGTTATCCAGACCAGGCACAGGCATTTGTTCTCCATTTTCTCTTCTGTCTCACAGCGAGTCCAAGCGGGAACCTTTCCTGGGCACGGTACATGGAAGGGCAGCATTTTCTTGTAAGGAATGTTTGTTTGCTGGTTTTTTCAATCTCTTATTCTCAAAAATACTCTCTTAGCAAAACCACAAAGAGACATTTTCCTGAGCCACTTGAAGCAGAAGACCACAAGCTTTAACAATCAAAATAATAAAAATTGCTGCTCTGTTATGATGGGGAAAAACTTGGGGTTTGCTGTTTTGCCAGCACTTGTGGCATATTTCTAGACATGATGTTGGTAATGTAGACTGTGTGAACAAAGTTTGGGAGGCAACATCTTTTAATTGAATGGCTCCAGCAGTAATTATTATTTGGTCTCTCGTTAATTAACAATTTACAAATGGCAGACAGCACAGTATAGTTAAATTACTTCTTCACGATGACTTAAAGCTGGAAAAGGGTTGCAATTATTTTCTATCTGAATTTTGCTTCTTTTTTTTTTACTGGAAGTTTCCCTTTGACCCCGTAAGAGAATTCAGGGATTGATGGGAAAAAAAAAAAAAAGAAATTGTGTCATCTGTGTCCTTCCCACAAAAGTTTCCCAGTGTGTTCACAGGCAATTTCCCACCTCCAGGAGCAGACAGTAATCACAGCTGAACAGTGTTTTAAAATCCAGTCTTCTTCACTTGTTTAGGTCCAGGAAAATAAATTTAACTCTCAGGTTTCTCGTCTTTACACAACCAGAGCAGACAGCACATGGCTTCCTTCAGTAGAGCCATTCCCAATGATTCCAGTAACGTTCCAGGATCAGCAGAGCTGAGCAATCCCTGGCTCTTCTCCTGCTGCATTCAGTCAATGATTCAATTATTAATTCAGCAAATCATAGAATTGTGGAAAGGTTCAGGTTGGAAGGGACCTTAAAGGACCCCTGTGCCACCCCTGCCATGGCAGGGGCACCTCCCACTGTCCCAGGCTGCTCCCAGCCCCAATGTCCAACCTCCCAGGGTATAACTTCTTCCTACTATCCAACCTAAACCTACTCTTCAACTGACTGAATCCATTCCCCCTCATCCTGTCACTCCAGGCTCTTGTAAATAATTTCTCTCCAGGTGTTTCAGCACTTTGTGTCCTTGTGAATTCCTCAGCTCTAATGCTCTGGTGAGGCCAAATTTTCAAAAGTGGCCTTACGAGTGGAAAAGTGTCTGTAGGGAGATGATGGAAGAGCCACTGCTTGGGACAGAGGCAAACCAGTGGTAATTATTGCCCAGGGAACACTCCCTCTGGGAAGGTGAGGTGTAGGGAACAGAGCAGGTCTTGTTCATCTCTGGCTGCTGTGATCGTGGGGAGAACCGAGGAGGAAAAACTGGAGCTCCCTGTCTGCTAATGTATGCAAATTGTGTCCTTTGTGCCTATATACAACAGCAGCCCATGAACAGGATGTGTAATTATCCAGCAGGAATGTGCACATGGAGATGTGAGGGGATGAGAACATGCACAGATTTTTAGGCACCCTTCTAGGGGCTGCTTGGGAAACACTGATCCTTTGACAGGTATACAAAGAGATTACACAGTTGTCTGGCATTTCCTTGAGATCAAGAAATACAGTCAGGAGAAGGTTTCATCTTTGTGATTTAGGGGTGTGATCACAACACAAATGGCATTTAACAAACACAAAATGCAGCCCAGGTTTCTGCCCTCACACTGAGAAGTGGGACAGCATCGCCCAGGCCTCACTTCTCTCCCAGTCATTTTAGCCTGTCCAGCTCAACACAAACTTCTATGTAGAAAAATAAAAGCTGTTTCGTTTTCTGAACAATCTCATTAATTCTTCTGCAGGATTTCACCAGCGTGCTGACAATTTCTTCCCAAGGAAAAGAAGGAGCTGGCAAGCAGAGGCCGCCGCTTTGGTCAGGGTGCAGCTGCAGTTCACTGCTCCTTTTTGAAAGCAAGTCCTGCAATTTTACCCATTTTCCCCCAAGGATTAAAGTAGAAAAAAACCCCAACAAGATGTCACCATCGTCAAAAATCCAGAAGGAAATAATTCCTGGTGGAAACAATTCCTGGTGGAAATGAGACAAAATATATCTTGAAGGTTGGGCCAGGTTGCAAGGGCTTCCCAATGAGGAATCCAGTCCTTGCTTCATTGGGACTGATCACATTTATCCCTTTACTTATTTATTAAATTTTTATAAACATGCTGTCCTAGAAAATCAGTACAGTTAATCCTGGCAGTGGTCTTCCACATGCTGGTGACAGTGGCTTGTCCCTGGGAGCAGCACACCAGCCTGGGCTTATTTCAGCTGGAAAAGAAAACTTTGGAGAGTGGCAAATTTTTTGCAGATGACAGAGTTTTATTATGTGTTAGCAACAGCAATCCAAGAAACAAAGTTTAGGGCAACATCTAAAATAGCTGGCAAGGGGAGTGCGCTCATTTCATTAGATTTAGCACCCTGAAATCAGGTTCTAACTCCATGAATTCCAGCAAAAAAACAAATGATGGCCAGAGGTCTCAGTGAAGAACATCCAAGCTGAGAATACCACATTGTGCCCATGGATCTGGGGGAGAGGACTCCAAATATTGAAGGGAATCTTTGGGTGAAGTCTCCATGGGTTGAAGCAGGGCCTGGCTTCCCCATCCTGCCACAGAGCTCAGCTCTAAATGCCAATTAAACGTCTCCTCGTGGTCCTTGGCCAAGGGATGCAGATGTTCAGGCTCCCTCCCTCCCCGCCACGTGAGCAGCCTGGGAAAAGCATTACCCTGACGACGCTGAGAGGGGAAGTTGTCACTTTTTCTGCTGCCCAGGAGTGAAATAATAAATCAGAGTTGCACAAAGGGCGCTGACAGGGCCCTGCTCGGAGACGCGCTGTCCGTGCGCAGCCTCGGGTTGCGCCACACTGGGTGATAACAAGGGGCACAAAGAAATGCCAGCTGTCACCTCGGCTTTCAGTGCATCACTGCAACCACGCTGGCAGGAGGGTCAGTCCCCTGCCTCTCCAGGAACAGTCAGGGACTCCTAAGTGGTGGATTGAAGCACAGCTGGAGCCACTCCCATGGGAACAGGCTGAGCACCCCTTTGGCAGTATCTCCCCTCAGCTCAATGCTCCTCAGATCCTCTAGGTCAGCTCACTGGTTTACTACTTTTGTTTATTTTTATTTTTTTTTAATTTAATATTTTTAAATACATTCCTATTTAAATTAAAAAAATTATTTATTATTCTTTTTACATGAATATCGATATTACATAGCCAATAACATTCAGGATGTTGCATGATGTATTACCGAGGAGTCCATAATATGTCCTATTTTCTTGTAGGATCACAAGCAAGACAGCCCTGGATAACGGGTATTGTAGTACTTGTGAAATACAGACAGTGAAATTCCCAGTGCTCAGCTAAAGCAAGGGACAAGGTCTCGTGGTTCAGCATGGGCTCACCAACAGCAACTAAAAAGATTTCATGGCAGAAAAGTATATTTAAATTTTTACTCTCTGGCAGAGGGTTAAATACCTGCTGTGCTGGACCCGAGTTTCTCCACAGAGCAGCAGGCAAATCCTGCCCCTTTCACACCCGGGAGAGATGCTCAGGGTGGTCCCTACAGCTCATCCCTGCATCAGCCCTTTAATCACACTACAAGGATAAGCCAAGGGAACGCCGTCCCTCAAAGGCCACTCAGTGCCCAGGAACCGGCGGGAAGAGGGGAATGCTTAGAAATTCACACTGGGGTTCTCATGTTTGATTTTTTTTCCTGAGGAGGAAGGAGCCGTGGCACCGGAGGAGATCAGGGATGGAGCCCGCACCTCGCTGGTGGGCAGCGCCCGCCCCTTCAAAGGGAGGTGAGCCCCCAGAAGGGCCCGTCCCGCTGGCTCAGGGCAGCCAGGCTCCTTTCCCATGCCTCCAACACCATCTCGCAGCTCGGGGTTTGATTACCCTTATCTGAGCTTCCAGGGCTACGTATTTTAATAAGAGACATAAAATTATCCGGTCTGCTCTGAAACCCCGCCACAGCGTTTGTTTCAATGACCCCCTGTGGTTGTGAATTCGGCAGATTGACTATGGATTGTATGAAGAAGGATTTCCTTTTGTTTGTTCACAAAGCATTGCCCTTTAATTTAATCATATGTCCCTTTGCTCTTGTACAGTTCTCTGTACTCTGCCCATTCCCCCTCCCCTCCTTTTTTTCTTTTTTTTTTTTTTTTTTTTTATACAATCTGGACATCTCCGACCATTCCAGTGCTAGCTGTAATTATTTCTCTTAATTCAGTTATTAAAAAATGTCTGCTCGTGGCAGCAGCATTGCGGATCTTTAGTCAAATTGATACAAATATTTTATTAGGATAATTAACAACCTTCAGCACAAGCTTGTTTGGGAGAGCATTGGAGAAACTGAGCGGGTCTGAAATTTGAAACAGATGCAGGACATATTCATAAATAAAACCAGACCAAGTCAAACTGTGGCCTGCATAATAAGACATCACTCACTGTGTTTGCTATATATTTGCAGACATGTTGTTAGCTGCATTTATTACAAAAGTTAGGTGCTTATTTGGAAGCTTTCACTTCTGTGAGCTTGTGATACTTTCTGTAAAACAAGAACCATAAATCATAGCGCGCCGGTTTGAAACCCGTGCACCTCCAGATAACCAGCACTTGTCAGTAGATTGTCTAAACCAGAGGATTAGCCAAAATACAGATGGAGAGGAAACACAGACTGTTTACGTTGAGTATTTTGGCCAAGAGCCCAAGGAAATTACAATCGATATGGATATAGCATTTCTGAAGAGTTATGTAGCAAAAAGTGCAAGAAAATACTCTGACAGAGAAAATAAATAAAGCTGACAGAGGCTTAATTCTCTAGATCCTGTACTGCGGATAAAAATTAGAAACATTAAGCCATTAAATCATTTCAGCAGGACTTTAAACAATAGGAGCAGACTCGCCTGTTACTGCACAAGTTTAGAGCCGTCTCTTTTGTAGACTGGATAAATATTCACCATTGCAACTCTAACACTTCCCACACTTCCCATACACTGCATGACCTATTTTCCCAGTCCTTTTTCATGTGGGACAGGTTTTAAATAAAATAGAAATTCCTCTTGCTTCTTACAGATTGGAGTTGATTAAATATTCTACTGATAAAGGGTAAGCAAATGTCAGATTCAATATAATAAAAAGAGAAATGAGAGTTCATACAAGCAGCAAAGCAAACAATCCATTTTCATACTTTATTAGAAACATTTATTGCCATAATGACTGCATTATACTAAGCAAGCAGGTGGAAAGGTGCTCTGCGCAAGATATTCTCAAATATCTTTATTTTGAGGATTTTATACCTCCAATATTTAGACAGATGTTTTATTCCCCCATAATATAGTCAGAGTATGAAATGCCGTAATTTCAGTTACTACATCAGGATCAAAATTGTACTTGAAGATCACGGCCTGTCACCGTGATTTCGGCAATAACGGCAGGCCATTAAACGCTCAATTTTTCTGCTCTGACTTTATATTCCCAGAGGTGAGAGAGTGGCTGTAGCCGTGGATGGCAGAGCTCAGCTCGTGGATGGAGAACGCTCTGCCCAAATCTGCGGAACGCCTGGCGGGAGCGCTTCCCGCTTCTCCCCGCTCCCCGCTGGGTTTCACCGGCACGCCAGCCCCACCCGCGGCAGAGATGGCCAGCCCTGCCCCTCGCTATCAAACAGCTGGCACTCGTTATCTTAGCAAACAGTGGGAGCTGTAATTAAGCAGATCTGTGTTCAATAAGGCGCCAGTGCCACCAGCGCTACCCCCCTGGAACAAGAATGGGCGCTTGTCTCAGGGCTTGGCTTTCTCTTAATTTGCCAAATCAGGAGGCCCGGTCGGCAAATAGTGTAACAAAAGATTTCATTATTGTCCTTCATTTAATTTAAGAAAGAATTTAACCTATGTTCAGCGCTCAGGGCCCAGGCTTGCATTCCTCCTGCAGCCCAACTTCCTACGAGAAGTTGGAGCACAAGAAAAGCAGGACTTGCTTCACTCTAGGATTCTCATTATTATTTCTTTACATCCCAGGCATTTTATTCTCAAGGATTCTTAATATGTGTCAGTTCAAGTTTAGAATAAGAAACAGAAAAAAAAAAAAGCCTGACATGCTAACCAAGAAAATTTACTACCCGGTTTCTTCTTTTTATTAACAGAGATCATTAAGACATCAGTTTTTTCTTTTACTGGCAGCATTCCACAGCCAGAGCACTCACAATGTCTAGGACACTTTCATTTTGTAATCTGGAGGATACAGTATATTAATTTTCAGGATTTATCACAAGAAAAGTGAAGTCATACTAAGTACAGTAGGTGTAACTAACTTTCATGTCAAAAAAGCTGTAAAGAGTGCCAGAAGCTCTGCTGGGCTAATAATAAGCTAAAAGGATATAAACTTGATTAGTCTCACTTAAGAAGCAAGAAGATAAAGTAAGCTTGAAAAGGCCTTTGCTCTTCCTTCAACTTCAGTGGGTTGAAGAGAATCATGAAGCTTATCACCATGAGATACTGGCTATAATGCCAGTATAGTTATTAGTTATATGTTAATTTATGCTCTGCTGTGCCCAGCCACTGCCACACCAGCAGAATTTGTAATTCTGTCCAAAATCTTTGCAGCATCTCAGTGCTGTCACACCGTGTCACATTCCCTTAAGTGCACCTTGCACGGTGATATAAAAACCTCCTTATTAAAAATTTCCAGCTATTAGAGGAAAATTGTTCTCCAAATGAAGGATCAAGGATGTCCTTTCCTTGCTCTTGAAGGTGGTGGGCACTCTGGGGCTCCGCACCCTCCACACGCCCCACTCTAACCACAGGAATTTGGAGAAAGCTCCAGAGAGGCCTCATTGTGACATTCCAGTACTTAAAGGGGGCTCAAAATAAGGAGGGAGAGGGAATTTTTACACGGGCAGACAGAGTTAGGACAAGGAGAAATGGATTTGAACCAAAAAGCCAGAGTTTAGGTCAGATGTTAGGGATAAATTCCTCTCTGTGATGGTGTGGAGGGCACAGGGTGCCCAGAGCAGCTGTGGCTGTCCCTGGATCCCTGGCAGTGCCCAAGGCCAGGTTGGACACTGGGGTTTGGAGCACCTGGGACAGTGGGAGGTGTCCCTTCCCTGGCAGCAAGGTGACACTGGATGGGCTTTAGGCTCCTTTCCAACCCAAACCATTCTGTGATTCTATTCTATGATTTGGGGGATTTTGGCTGCTCATGGACAGAGGGGTCCATGAGAACCAGGACCTGGGGTTGGGACAATGCCTTGAAGTCACCAGTGCTGTGGTGTCTTGCACCTACCACAGTGTCCACCCCCTTCAGTAAAATCAGCCTTAGGATGAACTGTGGGTCCAAAACTAAATTGCTACAAAGACACTTACTGTTAGACGCTAACTGATAATTTACTGGATTTTATTTTAGTTGTTTAATCATTTTACAAATAAATGTAACAAGCTGGGTCCAGCTGCCAGGAACATTTCAGGAGCTTAACACAGGAATGGAAGAGCAAGTTTGCTGTAACTCACTTTTCTAAGGAGAAAATGTATCAAAAATCCACATATTTGCAATCAGATTTTAGTAAACTGCAACCACACAGTCTTGGGCTTACCCCTTGCTCTTGCAGAATATTGTTGGTGTGTCTCTTCCAAAAGTCTTTGAGTTTGAAATAGAAAATGATGTCTGGAAATACTTGAGCACCTGGCTCCGACAGTTGCTTGCATTTCCACACCATTACCCAGCCACACTTTTTTTTTAACCCCAGAGAATTAAAACCAGTTAAGGAATAGCACATCTTTAGTGTGTTTTATTAACTTGTGTTAATCCCACTGTGCTTTCTCCACCCTCACTTAACCTTTGCTCCCCGAACACCCACTGCTCCTTGAAGTTGGCCATGACTGCTCCTTTCTCATCACTCTCTCAGAATCCATGAGCTTCAGCCCCAGGTAAATCAGGAAATTGATTGAAAAATAACTTCTGGGCACTCAGGATGAAAATCAGTCCTGCTTGGCGTCCCAGCCCAGGCAAGAGGACACAATCTGGGGCTTGGACTCCTGGAGAAATAAGATGGACAGTGACTTCCCACCCCCAAGTGTTTCCCCAAATGAGCAGGTTGTGACAGGAGCAGCCCCCTAATGAAGAAAAACAGTATTTTATCAAATGCAAATTGTAGTTAATGGTGCATATGGTTCACATGCTGGTATTGATTATTAAGGATTAAGAGGAGTTTTGGGGTGGGATAGAGCTGGAGATGAAGTGACATGTGCAAATTGGGGTTCTCCATCAGGTGTCATGTCAGCACAGCACCAAAAAGTGCTGGGATGTGTGGAACAGACACCAGGATGAAAATGGGAACTGGTGTAGGAGATGCTTCCAGAAGGAATGGGCAGAGCAGGGGGAAGGAGAAGGGAATGAGACTGAGGATGGAAGGGGACAGAGCAACAAATATGAGAGGTGACAGCACAAAGGGTGCAGAGGTGGGCTGAGAACGTGCCTGGCAGAGCTGCTCTTTCAGATGCTGCTTTCATGATGAAGTGGAGAACACATTCAAAATCATCAACAGAGTGTTATTCAGGCAGGGCACACTCCAGAGGCCACCAGGCCTTGGGATGTCCCAGGGAAGGATGAGAGGAGGGCATGAGCCTGCAACACCTGCACAGGCAGGTTAATGAGTTTGAGGGGAATAAAAAACTCAGTGCCCTTCAAGATTACAGGCCCAGCTCCAAGATATTTTCTCCCTCCCCTCTCTATTATAACCTGTAATATCACATCTTGTTCCTGTATTTTATTTATAGTTTTGCTAGAAAGAGATAAAGATGATGCTGTAAATTAAGGCAAAGTCAAATATCTCAGTTTTGAGAGGTATTTGATTTTATTTCCTGGGTTTGGACAGGACATAGAAGTTGTATTTTTATAATAAATTACTCACTGCATAAACCACAAAACATGAAAAGAAATTGCAAGGACAGTGGATCTTGGCAATTACCACATTAAATGAGTTCCAATAAAACCATAGACAGAGTGCAAAGGTTTAGGCCTTTCTCTACATACATAAAACTGCTTAAGCAGTTCAAAATTCTTTTCCTCTTGGTATTAATTTTTATACTGAAATCAATTTCTTTCCCCCCTCCCCTTATTTATGGCATAAATCCAATATTTTTACCTGATAACATGTATGCAGAACAACTAGAAGGCCCAGCAGTTCCCTGAATTCCACAAACCTCACCTAGCTTTTCGAATTTTGGAATTTCTTTCGATGTGAGGTTGCAGGCTGATTTGAGTCATGGCCTAATTCACAAGTGACTCTGAAGCCAGCCTGTCCTGCCACAAGACAAACAGCCAGCTTCAAAAGGGACCCTCTAAAAAGTTCAGCTTGATCCAGGCTTCAAACCACCCTGTTCTGGAATGACAAACTCTGATTTGTAGCTGACAAAGGAAAAATAAGGTGCTGGGTGGTCAAGATTTGATGTCCAAGGTGGAATCACTGTCCCTGGAAGTGTTCTAAAAGGTGTGTGGATGTGGCACATGGTGGGCTTGGCAGTGCTGTGGGAACACTTGGAGTTGATGATCTTGAAGTGCTTCTCTGGGCCAGGTTTGTCTGCTTTTAAGATTCAGCTGGACAGGGTGCTGGGGCATCTTGTCTAGACCAGGCTTTGCCAGGATGGGTTAGACCAGATGATTCTCGGATCTCCAGAAAACACCATTTGGAGAAGCCATTCAGGTGCCCTGTCAAGAGGATCCAAGCCCAGGTGACCCTCAACACTTTGGAAACCAAGCCATGATCTGTCCTTTGGTGACCGAGTCCCACTCCCTACCTGTCCCCAACATCTCACAATGATTTAAGCACCAAAACTCAGCCACATAATTAGCAGGAGAAACTGAGGGTTTCTGCTGTAAGGCTGTGATTAAATTAGCTGTTTATGGATTTCTGAGAGAAAGGAGACTAAAATGTTTTATAGTGTAGTTAAAAGAACCAGTGAATGGTTCCCTCATGTTGAACATTTCCTAATGTCAGAAGCAGGGTGGATGACACAGAAATCATAAATCCAATCGAGAAGTGTTAAAAATCACTTTAGTCTGCCAACTTACTAGAAATTCAATAAAATGGTATGGGAGAATTTATTTGTGTGTGTGCAATGGGTACGTGTGAAATTGAACCCACAGAAGTGTCAGTGTGCAACGCACGCGTGACAGGGTGAGGTAGTCCATCACCCACCTATCACAAATGGGGAAGAAATGGGATTTGGGAAAGCAATCCTAGATGCCTGACTTGAGGACAGAGGGATGGCAGGGTGGGGGTGGGTTTTCTGGGGACAATTCTGTGTTTGGTGGCCCCAGTGCACCCTCAGGCTGGGAATGGCCCCGGCACTTCCAGTGAGTTCCCATTTATTTCTGCATGTTTATTTTTCACTTGACTCATCCTGTTTAATGTATATTAACTCGCATTTTGCCTGCATGGAGTGGGACTTTTTAAGAGGCATGAAATGACAAAACAGGGCTTTGTTTTCCAGCCAGATTCCCTCTGCCTGCGCTCTGCCGGTGTCTGCCTCGGCTTCCAGCTCCATCATCACATCCAACAGAGCCTGGGGCAAAGCTGGAGCAAAACACCCAGTGCATTCAATTTACAAACAGAAATAAACACCTTTTCTGCAGGTTCTACATAATCACTGAACAAAACCAGGGGAGACAAAAAAACCCCACCCACAACACAGCATTTTCTATGCCGTTTGTGTGCGGCGGTGACCCTTTATTTTCTCGGGGAAATAACGCAATTACGGGGAGATGTCTAGCACTGGGATCCCAATCTCCCTGTCTCCCGAGGAGCTGGTGGCGTGGCTGCCGTGTCACACCTCTGCAGATTGCCTGGCTCTGTGGCTGCTCCATCCCCTGGCACGCCAGCACCGTGCCCCCCAACCAAAGCCACCCCATGGGAACCACCCAGGCACCCAACTTTCCCGAGCGGGCGAAAATGAATCAGATATGAAAATGTCTGAGGCAATGAATTAACACACAGCAGGGGAGTGATGGCTTAATCCCTCCTAGTCCAAACAGTACCTGACACCCATTACTGCTACGGGAGCTGGGACACCGTAGCAGTACTGGAGCGAAAATGATCATTCCCAGTGGGATTGGGGCATTGAAATAGGTATGTAATGGCTTCTGGGAGAGAACCTGTGCAGGGCTTTATGGTGTTTGTACACAGAATCCAGGTTAACCTGCCACGGTGTTTTCTTGGGCTTCCTTGTTTTGATTAACCCAGAAAGCGGGGTTTTAAGTTCTCAGTTTAAGCAGAACTTTATTATTTTAAGTCTTTGTTGAGCATCTGATAATAATTCCTCATTATTCATGCAAAGGCCAATAATGTATTGCTAACACTCACAGAACACGGAACCTTCCTGTCCTGACTGGATACATTTATTTGTAGAATGATTAAGCAACTAAGATAAAATCAACATTAGCAGCCAGCATCTAACACTAAATATCTTTACAGTAATTTAATATTTACTGCAAGGAACCATTACAACTATTTGAAACTCATCCACTGAAAGTTTCAAAATGTATTTTTTAATATAACTGACGTCTCTTTCTGCAAGAGTTTCTTCCAGGAAAGCAACACACGCTCCATTTTTAGTGTTAATGTCAGATAAACAAAAATGTTGTTGCCAAGGACTTTATTGCAAAATTAAATGTCCTGGGAAATGTATTTAATTTGCTGCTTTCCTTAATAATATGCCAAGCTCTCCTTTCAGGTACACCCATGTAAACCTACCCTGACTTGAGGTTTTGCTGGAAGGCAGGGTTTCCTTACTTTCTGTTGCACACATATTGAAACTAAAGAAACCTATGAGCTCATGGACAAATTGAGAGAGCACTTAGATACTTCTTTCCCCTTTCTTCCCCTTCTTGGCTGAAATTCTGAAATATGAACACTGGATGAAAAGGCAGAATTCAGAATTCGAGCCCGCTTCATGCATCCCACATTTATCTGCCTGGCGCAACGCTCATTTTTCCATGAAAACAGCCAGCAGCTTGTGACACCAAGATCATCTGACTCCTTCAGATAGACAATAAATAATTAGGATATGAAATACATAGACCTATAATAAAGGCACATTCATGTTCTCTGGGTCAACTGATAGGGCTGGTCACCAAATTCATTGCAAGCAGCTGCAACCTGCCCATGGTGAGACAGTCTGGGGACAAATGGATTTGGCTCCAGTGCTCAAGTAAATACAACATAAATCCATGGTGAGCACTGAACTATCAGGTTTCAACTTTATTTTTGCCCAGGTATGAAATAACCATAACTATGTGAAACTCTGACCTCCTGTGCACTTGTGGTGTTGATAATTCCCAGGCTGCACAACCCAGGATCACTCTAAAGGTATTTGGGGGCAAGAAGTGAGGGTATGGAGCCTACCAGACCTGCAGGTGCTGGAACTGCTTCTGAAGCTCAAAGTCCAGCAGCTCACAGGCTTTTTGTGGCTGGTTCTCAGGTGTGGTTCTCTGTGGCATGGGGTCAGCCTTTAAGGGCTGTGGTTCTGCTGGCAGCGACTCCCCACACTTCCCTTGGAGCTGCTTAAAAATCAAGCACTATAAAAGTGGTTTCCACCTCCCAAACTCTATGGGAAAATAGGAAAATATGAATATTCTGGTGGGGAGTGTCTCTGCTCAGCCAGGATGGCTGTGGAGGGGTGGGTGCTGGTGCAGCCCCGCTGCCGGCAGCCCCGACCCCGCTCTGGCAGGACAGGCTGCCATGAAAGCACCATTCATCTCCCGGTGATGGACACTTTAGAGCAGCCTCTCTCAACTGTTTAAAGTTGAAAGAGCATCCAACCCTTTTGAAGAAAACCTACAGATCACCTTGGGAAGTGTCACCACAGCTGCTTCCCTCGGCAAGCCAGGGCCAAAGCGCCGCGTGCTGGCTGCTTGCCTCTGCTGCCTGTTGGGCTTTCCGTGCTCCTGAGGGCGCATGGGGACATGTGGTCACCCCAAACGATGGCCCAGGCCACTCCTCAACGTCACGTGGCTCACCACTGTCTGCAGGACCACAAGGAAATAAAAGTAGGCTGCAGCATTGAAAAAAAAAAAATTATGTATGTCCACATTTATCCCTAACGAAATCTTAGCCATAACAGATTTGATTCCTCACCTCTTTGCGGCACGTACAGAGTGGGTTTGCACTTGGAAAAAATCAGAGCAAACTCGACATTAATGCTGCCTCTCTGACAAGGTAGTTTTATACACTCAATTACCAGCGCATTATCTTTCATCTCGACTACGTGTGGAAACAGCAAGAACCAAATATATTTCACTTAGGGTTCCTTCACTCCAAAGACTTTGCCTTTGTCTTCCTTTACCCTACGCACTGACAGCAAACTCCATGAATTAACTGGCTCATGGTATAACTCATGCATGGAAATCCAATATAACCTCTTGGCTATGAGCAGCAACACTTCGCTTATTGTACACTAAAAGAATTTTTACTAGTTAATTAAGATTTGTTTGCTTAATTTTTTTCAGGCAGTTGGGGATGTTGCTCCTCTGTCATTTGGCTGGGAAAATCGTGATGTATACACTGTATAAAAGTGCCAAAATAAGAAATGTGTAGACTGCAGCGTCTCTGGTAGTAAATCTTTTTTGTAATCCTAACTTCATATTTCCATTGAATTGTTCCTCTCGAGCTGTGCAGACAGTTGAAGTATTTGAGTGTAGTCACATATGCTTTGGTGCTGCTAACAGCCCTAAAGTTGGTAATCCTGAGGCACAAACGGGGCCAGGGATGCTGGTGGCACTCCTCGGGCTGCAAAATATTACAGCACGCCTTATATAGTGCTTGCTTTCGAAATTTCCTTTGCACTTTGTTTACTATATATTCCAATAGTGTAATATTAAACAAAAACAGTGTGTCCTGTGCCAGAATGATTGATTACTACACCGTGGCAAGGTCACCTCCTAGGAACAGGCTGAGTGCAGTAAGGGCTGTCTGACTCATACAGTTAACACTATATCCGCATTGTATGAATGTCACCAGCAATCCAGTGATTTATTGCTTGGAAGGCTCTGTTCAATTTTTTCTGCCTGACCAAATTGCACATTTTCTAGAAAAAGAAGCAAAAATATTTCAGCACATGGATTACCCCAAGTCCTCATTTCTCCCACTAGGTTGAACGAGTCTTTTCAAAGATGCTGATCATCGAGCCCTCATATTTTTCACTTTTTTCCTACCCTTTTCTGCCAGATATTTGGCAAAAAAATGATTATTGCACTAATGAAAAGGTGCAGCAGAAGATGGAGGGGTTTTTAATCAGATTTTGGTAACATCTGTGGGCCAGGAATAAGGGCAGCTGTATGTTCTGTTTCTTAATTTTAGTAAGATTTACTCTGGGTATAAAATGTTAGCCTCAGGCAAAATTTAACTGGCTTAAAAGAAAAGAAATGATAGTCTTACAGAAACTACCCAACTCAAACTGTTTGAAAACAGTGACTGAGATTAATCCCTCTCGCTCTAAGAAATTCCTACTTTCTGACAAAGAAGATATAATTATAGATTGAGAGAAATGACTTTCAAAATTAACATTCCAGCAGACCCCAACATAATAGATACATTCATTCCTGGTGTATCTGCATGGGAATCAAAGGAGATACATCACGTTTGAATCCGGGCTTTTATTTTTAGAACACGCAGCACATTCGCGGCGCGCGGCTCCTGGAGCAGAGGGAGAGAGGGGACAGCCCCACACCCAGCCAGGGGTTCCACACTGGGGCTCCAGCTGCTGGGCACCTCTGCAAACCCAGGGCCAGCAAAACACCAGTGTTTGGGTGCCTGGAAACTGAGGTAGGTGCAGTAGAGGTGAGTGTTGTGGCATTTTCAAAACTCACTCTTTTTTTTTTTTTTCTTTTCTGTAGGCATCTGTGTCTCATCTGCATATTTAGGTGTCAGTCAGTACCTTTAAAAGCTGTTTTCAGTTCTTCCTTCCATCTCATCCCATCCTATCATTAGACCTCTCAGGAAAAAAAAAAAACCCAATCAACAGGAAATCTGGGGTTGATATAACCCTTAATCTCAAAGAACAATAAAAGCTGGCTGGGTGGTATATCTTAACAAACGCTACGTAATGCATCAATTAATGCTGCATTTATCAAACTGCATCTGACACCAGAGCTGGGATAGATCAGCTCTCCTGAACCCCTCAGAGTTACTCTGCTTTTTCTATTATGACAGTGAGTGTCCTCCCATTACCTACCTGCCCTTCAAAGTGCTCTCGAGCATCATCTCAGAGCCCACCATTTAGGAAGAAACAACTGGAACCATCTTGAGATATTAAAGGCTCTTCTTCTGCTCTTGTTTATACCTGTGGGCCAATTAAGTGTTTTAATTTTAGACGGGAAAGAATATTAGTCTGGGGTGAAAGAGCACAAGAAGCTCGCGAGTTTAGTCTATTAAACCCCAAAGTGTTCCAGCTCAGCAAGGATGAGTTTTCACCGATTCAGCTCGCTGGAGTGAACAAACAGAAGGCAGAGAAACCAAACAAAGCCGAAGTCACCTGCTCCAGCCCAGCACGCCCCGAACAGCCCCGGCAGAGGGTGGAGCAGGGAGCCCCGGCACCGCAGCGCTGCCAGGAGCCGATCCCGCAGCAGCTCCGTTCCCCCCGCACCTGACTCGGGTCATCCTTCATCTTCTAATTGATACCTGCCATTGCCTCATAACTAATGATGACTAATAGTAATACCCAGAAAGACAAATAAAAGCTAATGCAGAGCCGGGCCGCGGTGCGGTTCCCTTTGGAAAGCTCCCGGGCCATTAGGAAGCAATTGGAAGTGGAGATTGATGTGCCCTGGGGGTTGCTCCCAGGGATGCGGCGCATCTCCAGCCCCCCCGGGGCTCCGGTGGGGCGATCCCAGCCCTTCCCAGCTGTGCCAGCCGGGGCACAGGGAGCACGGCCAGGCCACCGCAGCTCGGGACACCCAACCACCCCAGGAAGGCGGTGTCTGGCTGCCACAACACCTTATTTTCCGTGTTTTGCCTGGTTTTCCTTATTTATCCGCTAAGCCCAGTGTGACTCCCTGGGTGTAGAATATCAAGGACTTAAATTCCCAAGCACTGTGGACAGACAGTGGCAATAAACTCGTCTCATTTTCAACAGGTAGTACCTTGCACACACAACACCAGGCTGGGTTTACAGCAATGTAACAGCATGATTTTGCAGGAGAGTCATCTTTAGCGTTTTGGAAAAGTTATGCTCTCTTAATTACAAAGTTTATGTCACCCAGTGCAATTTTAATGTAATGAAACATTAAACTGGACCTCGTGCTTGATGTAAGTTAAAATTATTCATTGAATATTAGACCACTAGGCCACCTACTGTTCTTTTACAAATGGTTGAACTATCACGGGGTTACAGAACTTAACATGTAAATTGCAGCAGAAGTTATAATTTCTGTTGCAAATCCCAAAAGACTGTCATTTAAGTCAAATATATGAGTGAAATTTTGCCTCTGTGCCATAATAATGCAGGGAAAATGACCAAAACCTGAACACTTTTAAAGTAATTATGAACCCAATAATAATGCATTTGTAGTTATTTAATCAAGAGCCTTAAAATTATTAATAGCACGTTCTTCTTATACAAATGGAGTTTTAAACACTGGCATTTAATTTTAGGGATAGAAATACTTGATCTAGGCCATTAGTGAGATCTTTTGTAAAGCCAAGCAGCCCGCGCCTTTCAGAGCCATTCCTGCTCATCCCCGAGTTCATTACTCTCACCTGAGCGAGAGCAGCAGCTTTGTAAAATAATCTTTCCTAAAACGAATTTAATATTTAGCCGCGCGCCGAAAATCCCGGGTAAGTTCTCTTAGATTAAAAAAATCAGGGGTTGAAATCCCCTCCTGGAGCAGATTTGCCTGGATCCCACCTCGGAAGCCCGCGGAAATCCACTGGATCGTTTCCCTTCATCCCCAAAGCCTTGGGAGCGGGTGTATAAATAGGAGAGGGCAGTTGCAGGGAAATTATTCGCGGTGCCTGAGCTGCCTCCCAGCCACTGCCGGAGAGGAATCTGAGCGGTGACTGTGCATCACCCTGAATCTGTAATAATAGCACCTTTCCTGTCACTCTTTGTCCCTTCATTTCTAAACGCGATCGGGTCAGGAGCAGGCAATTTACATTTTTATATAATCTTTGCTCAGGTGATTCAGCCGCTCCGAGGTTTTAGCATTTTGTGTGCAGCTCCCCGGGTTTCACCTCCCCTTCCCGGAGCATTTCCATATGCTGGGGGTCTGCCATCCTCGCAGCTGATACAGATCTATTTAGCTTCTCCCCCTTGCCATACCTGCAGCCTGTAGCAGGTTGTCAGGGAATGAATTTTCATTTTCTCCCCCGTGAGTCCATCACGTGGCTGTCACCAGAATTTGCTCTGTCTGAACTCCTCCATCCCCCTGATTTATGGCTGCTTGATGAGAGGTTGGAGGGCTCTCAGTGTAGCAATAATCTGCACCCTGGTTTGGCACCCATCTAAAGTTAGGATTTCCGATCTAAATATTTAGTCCCCGCGGCATGGCAATCATTTACGAAATTATTAAATAACTTTTCGCCGGGCCCAACACCTTTGGGATATTTTTCTAGGTCAATATTCATCAGGAGACCCCCAAACGTAAAGGTTAAGTGCACATTTCCTCCGCCAAATAAGAATGAATTTCAAACCTGATTGATTCTGGTCATGGAAACCGTAAATACTTACTCCAAATGGTGGATAGGTTACTAAGTCCACTCATTTCCACATCTGATATCGATAATACTCTGCTTCCCCCTTATCAGCCCCTCTCATATTTCACCGGCGCGTGGGGAGCGGGCCGGGGCTGGCTGATGGCCCCTGCCTTCCCCCCGCGCCATTCTTCAGTGGTCCTTGAATCTTTCACCCCTGTCACTCCTCTTTCATCATTATCTGAGGTGATCGGTCAGCCCTGTGCCACCACCTGTCTCTTCGATCCGATGCCAACAGCGCTCCGGAAAACTGTCACTCCCGAGCTCCTTCCATTTATAGTGAGTCTCATTAACACCTCTCTTCCCTCTGGCCATGTGCCACTACAATTTAAGATGACTGTTGTTACTAAACACGCACCAAAAAAAAATAAAAAATATATATATATGTTGAAACAGCGTTAAGAGGCTGATTTAAATCTATTAAAGCCTGACAATTTGGAGTTAAAGCCTCCCTCAGTGTCTGCTGGCGGTTAGGGGTGGCGCACATATTTTGTGGGGATGTATTTATACCTGGGTAAATATCTAGATATGCATGTATTCCCCCTCCCCGGCTTCCCTCAGCCTCGGCACCGCTCCTCGTCTGGGAACAAACGCGCTGCCGGCCCCCAGACACAAAGCCCGAGTAAAGAGGATTTATGCCGGGGACATAAAGGCGGCTGCGGGAAGGGAGAGGAGTGGGAAGGGAGAGAGGAGCCGCGCTGGAGGCTCCCAGGTGATCCCGGGGACAGTCGGATCCAGCCCTGCCCCGCCGGCCCTGGGCCCCCGAAGAGCCAAACCTGCATTTCCATGGGAGCAATCCCGGTCAAGGGGACGGGATTAACCCCGCGTGTGGGGCTGCCCTCGCTGCCTTTACTTTGATTTCCTGTCCACCCGCAAACGGAGATGGTAATGCCTCAATAAAAACTGCAGTCCCAGAAGTGCTTCCTGGGAATGCAACCACGGACTCACCCAAGCCACCCTTACAATAAAATGGTTTTAAGTTTTAGGGATCCAAAAATGCTTAAATGATTATGAGCAGGATCAGGAGTGTGGTCAACCTGTGCCATAGGGAGTTAAGGTTGGATTTTAGGGAAAGGTTCTTCCCCCAGAGGGTTCTGTGCACTGCTCAGGCTCCCCAGGGAATGGGCACGGCCCCAAGGTTGCCAGAGCTCCAGGGGCAGTTGGACAAAGCTCCCAGGGATGCCCAGGATGGGATTGTTGGGGTGTCTATGCAGGGACAGGAGCCGGTCTTGGTGATCCCTGTGGATTCCTTCCCACTCAGGCTGTTCTGTGGTTCCATGAACATCTGAGCTGTGCAGGCCCATGGCAAATATTTTGCCACCCCATTTATGCTATTTCAATCCTTTCATGATTTGCAGGGGCTTTTAAGGACCTCAGATGGTTCTGACAACTGTTTTTACTGCAGTGCCTTCACCCTCAGGATGAGCTGGGATTTTCTTCTGCCCAGCTCTCCAAAACCAGCCCTTGTTTAGATGGCACGAATGAGAAAAGGGATTGTAAAGAGTGAAAACAAAGGGGTTTGCACCTTTTTGGAGGCCAGGCCAGCACAAAAGGCATTTTTGAGAAACTCTGCTACCAGGGACAGGCAGGGACAGGTCTTTGCAGCTCGTGTGTGCTTTGCACACTCATGGCAGATGGATGTTCATTGCCATCACCAGCCCTCACACTTTGAGGGAAAACTTCCTTTGTGGAAAAGATTTTAAAGCATTGGAGCAGGCTGCCCAGGACAGAGGTGGAGTCCTCATCCCTGGAGGGATTTAAAAGCCATGTGGAGGTGGCACTTGGGGACATGGGGCAGTGGTGGCCTTGGCAGTGCTGGGGATGGTTGGACTCGATGGTCTGAGGGGAATTTTCCAGCCTCAGCCATTCAGTGATTCTATGGCACAACCACAGATTCTACAGGGTGACCAAGCACAGGTTTGGTCTGAGGAAATGACAATCAGAAAGCCAAAATTCAGTGGGGTGGGCAGCAGGGGGCTGTGCGTTGTCACCTGCTCACACGGACCATGGGACACCTGTGTGGGTTCACACATCTGAGCTATTCCAGTGCAATCACATTTTACAGGCAAAATTACACTCACGCAGTTTTGGTGGTTATTTTGGAAAACACAGCCTAAAATCCTGCCTGCTTTTTAGGAAGACCCAATTTTAAAATTGAGCAATGGGAAGAACTGTTTGATTTTTTTTAATATCAAAATATTTAAATATAATTTTTATAATTATATTTTATAATTTTGAAAGTCTTACCATACTAAAAAGATTAAACATATATAGCAGCTTCCCAATTTAAAAAAAAATAATAACACTTTTAACTGGGTTGGATTCAACCCAAAACCTCAGGTGTGACCACCCCAAACTCACAGAAAATGCATGAACCTGTATTTAGAGCTAAAGCTGAATTTTTGCTCCTGGTTTTTGGTTTAACACTGAGCAAAGTTTTGATATTGGACACCCAAGTTTCAATAAGGTTTAAACAGTGAAGAAGGGCTGCCTGTACAGAGTTCCCTGCAAATTAAAGTCTCAGGGAAAGAAGGACAAGGATCACCCAAAAGGCAAGGAGAAAACAATCTTTTGTTCCTTTATTTTTTATCTTTTTAAACCTACTAAGACATCATTTCCATACGGATTGAGGTCTGGAATACCAAGCCTGAGTGTGGATTGGATGATTTTTGCCAAGTTACACACTGTGAAAAACAAACCTTTGTGACAGAAGCACTTCCAGGAGCTGCTGCACGGATGGGGCTGCTGCAACAGCATCCTCCAGGCAGGGTCCTGCTTTTCCCAAGCTAAATTCCCAATTTTCAGCTGTTCCCTTCTTGTGCACAGTGTTTGCCTGGACAAGGTTATATCTTGTGATGTTGTTGGTACATCTAACACCAACTCACTGTGGTCAGGATAAACCAGTGGAACAAAGCATTTCCACAGGACAGGTTTAATTTAAATATTGGGAAGGAATTTGTCCTAGGGTGCCCAGAGAAGCTGTGGCTGCCCCTGGAAATGTCCAAGGCCAGGCTGGACAGGGCTTGGAGCAGCCTGGGACAGTGGGAGGTGTCCCTGCCATGGCACAGCCCTGCAGAAATCATTACATGACATCAGCAGTGGCTCTGCACAGAGCCCTCACAGCAACACATGTTTTGCAGAATCTGGTGTCCTGTCAATGTCAGGAATTGTATTTCTGGCCCTGAAGTTTGCTTGGAACAATATTGATCAGGAAATCTTGTTCTGTGACCTGGAACATGGCTGTCAGCAGAGCTTCTTGGTCCTACAATGTCCAAAGTGGCAAAGGAAAGTTCCTGTCATGAGCTCGGGGACAGCTCCTCACTGCCCAGGTACAAATAACACCCAAAGCCAGAAGGCAGGTCCTTTTCTCACCTTTTCCTTTTCCATATACATAAAACCTTGCTGAAACCAGAATTGCAAGGACAGATCTTCAGCAAGGAGGGAGCTGCAGCAGTATTTGAAGACAGTAATTTAAATTATGCATTTCTGGTGCACGGAGTTAATTTTTAACCAAGTTTTCAAATTTCTTCCAATCACATAAATCATGTTTTAGTTGTCTCTCAATCCAGAATGAGTTTGAAGTACTGGCCTTGCATATCCCAATCCAAATCCTCACCTAAAACCTGTCCTCATAGTGGCTGCAGATTTATTTTTAAAGGAAAACAAAATCCTTATTTGCAGTCTCTGGCTCAAACATCAGCAGATGATCATCACATGTCAAGAGTGAGTTGTCCTTAAGCAGAAATGAGCACAGGGAGGATGGCAAATCCCAGTGCTCCCAGGAGCCTTCCTGCTTCTCAGAGCTTCGAGACTAAACAAGGTTTGGGTAAAGGTACCTCCCTGCCCCTACAGCCTCACAGGTTTAAAGCAAAAACAAAAGAAAAAGGTCACGTTTGGCTGAAAACCATCTGCTGTCACAGGTCAATGGGTCTGGAGTCTCTGGACATCCAGATCTCTACAGTGCCTCTACTTTAGCTGTAGGGGTTGCTCCCATCCACTCAGAAGAATGAATCACAATTAATTCCTGTTATTAAATGGGTTATAAAGATTTTTTTTTCCACAATTTCAGAGAAGGGAATTTTCCAGTAAGCATTTATTTGATGCTCAGTGTGATAAAGTTTTAGGTTCAACTCTACTATAAATAATCAACAGTAATAGCAGTAAATAATAGTAATATTTCCAGCAAGCTCCTTCTTCCTTGACAAAAAATGGTTATGCTGATCACAGCTCACCTATGGATGATGAATTTATTGGGAATTGGTACAGGAGAGTTTCACAGACCCTGGTACATGAGATGTGCAAGTCATGTTCACCACACCAAGGTTCAAAACAAAGTCTTAAGTTTTTCTTTCTCTTTTCTATTTTCTTCAAATCAGATAATAAAAATAACATATCCAGATCTGGATTTCTGCACTTCACCTCTGCCCATCTCGGTCCAACAACCCCGGTGTCTCCATCCAGCTGTGCCTGGTGACCAGGCTTCCAGCAGGTGTTTGGGGAATTCAGGATTGGGGGAAAAAGGAAAAGAAAATGCAGACACGAGATTTAATTGGAAATCGAGAATACAGGAAGCCTCAGTGGCAGTGAGACGTCACCCAAAGGTGTCTGAGGGTGCTGTGCTCACTGGGGAATTTGGAGGACGAGCAGCCTTTCATTCTTCATTTGGTCTTTCCTGCATTTTCCACCCAAATTTCTGCTCCAAGCTCATTTGTTCATCCTGCAATGAAGCCTCTGACCTGCTGATTTGTTTATTTTTGTTGTTGATTTGCCCATCTGCTGATGTTGGTTTTGTCATTTGTTTACTTCAAGTTAATGTTTCTTTGATTTTATTGTGGAGCACTATGAGGTCCTAAATGATATGGGCATGTATAAAAATAAATGATGGTTATTTATCATTATCATTATTGCACTTGGCCAGGCCTTTATCTCACTAAAGATACCGCTGTCTTCAGGGGCCTCTGAGATTTTGCTTTTAATCTTGGGGGTATTTCTAATTTCTAGGATATATCCCTAATAATGAGCTGCCCAGGAAAACTGTGATCTTAATTTTCCTGAGCATCTGATGAGACACGTTAATGGTGACAGGTAGAAACAGCCCAACCCCCTAAAATCCCACTTTCCAACACAGCATTGGGCCCTTTTCCCCATTGTAATTATTGGTGTAGAAAGCAAAGAGCAAATACTCATGAAATTTGTGAAATCCAAGCTGTCCCCAACTACAGTGGGAAATAACAGCGTGGGTTAAAGAGGAGGGAATGCAGTAAGTGAAGTCCTTGCCTGGCACAGGGAAATGGAAGAAGGTTAACCAAGTTAATCTTCCCCTATTTCCTCCCCTCCTCACTCAAGGCCTCCAGGCTGAACCGTCATTAGGAACCATATAATTGACTCATCCACAGGATTTCCTTTTTGTGTTCTGAATTATGGCAGATTTTCCACATTCTTCTTTCTTTTTTTTTTTCTTTTTTTTTTCTTTCCTTTTCTTTCCTCTTATTTTTATTTTTTTCTCTCTCTTTAATTTAATTTGAAGCCTTTAACCAGGAGGAATCCTTCGTCCACAGGTACAAAATTCGTCCTGTCAGTGAAGAACACAGCCCCATTTCTAATTCAGGGCACCACATATTCCCCAGCACCATTAAAATCTGCTGATTAACCAATGGACCAATGGATCTCCGTGTGCTATACAGCTGTCACATCAGATGTTTGCTCTGCCACAATTGGTGTGTAATTTTGCTGGGTTTAAGTGCAGAAGAGGGGAATTTCCTTGTGATGGTACAAATAATTCATCACGGGCTATGGCTGGAGATTGTTATGAGGGAAAGAAATATCTCACAGTTATACTGTAGTTCATCCTACACCTGACAAGAGAGTGTTTGGCACATATAGTGGAAGCTTGATAAAATGTTTTAAAATCAGACACCGGGAAAGAATTGCAAAAGAAATTCTTCT
Source organism: Phylloscopus whistleri (assembly GCA_017589585.1). NCBI lineage: Eukaryota > Metazoa > Chordata > Aves > Passeriformes > Phylloscopidae > Phylloscopus > Phylloscopus whistleri. Next base: position 401,027 of record JADMLD010001290.1, read on the forward strand.
TCAAAAATCATTTGGTGCTGAATTATTTCTTTTTTACTTGAAAGCCCTGTTAATACACAGAAAGCATAGCAGGGCTGCTATTAAACGTGGGCAAAACCCCGGCACAATCCCTCAATTCCTAGCGAGAGACACCTTCATTTTTTTCTTGTTGCTGCTGCTGTTTTGTTTTCCAAACTGATTTTCAAACCAGAGAGAAGCGTGTCCTATAGCAAACAGTCTAAAACAAATGTTGCCAGCTCCGCTTCATTATGTGGTACATTGTAGTTTTATGCATGTACGCTGTGTGAACAAGAGGGTTAAAAGTTAAACAGTAGCCTAGGGCTAGCACACTTGCAAGCTGAACAGGTACAAAATAGGCTTTTGTTGCTTTCAAACTATTACTGTATGTCTTTAGCAGAAAATAACCGAGCGGGCATCTTGTGTGCAAAAAAAAAAAATGTATTTCCTGACGGTGGCAGGTATTGGGGTTGGTTTAATGGCCGGAATGCCCATATGACCTTTAATCCAGAGCCGTAAATTTGTCAGCCTCTGGAGGTGGCAGGATGTCATCCCTAATGAGGCCAGTTTTTAGGGCTTGGTGCACCAGGAGCAGCGTCGGGGAGGGCGCTGGGAAGGCACCTCAGGTGGGATTTTGGGGGGGGGAAACGTTGGTGAATCATTAAAAAGGGAAATAAAGGAGGGAGCGGCGAGGAGCCCGTAACAATTCCCGCGAAGTAATGAAGGAACGCGGCCAGCTCGGGTTGTTCTGTGTTTCACCCAAATGATAAATAACTCCTCGTCATGTTTATGTATAATGAATTACAGCCCCGCTACGTTTACCTTAGTAACATTTTACAGAGGTTGTATTTTACTCCCAACTACCAATTATGTCATCATCCTGGCATTTACCTGGACGTAATGATACACAGCAAAGCCATTCTTGGAACATAACTCATTGCTTAAAAGTGTTTGTAAAGCCAGACTGCATCCTATATACTCATAATGACTTGGAGATTGCTATTAAATTTTACAGATTAAAGTTTACTAAATCTTAAAAGTCTTGCGCCGGTCCCAATATTTCTTATTAATCCTGAAGGAAAAGATATTCCGCTATGGAAATGTCAAAAACTGTGCATGCCTGTCTGAAAATAAATAGAAATAACCCAAGCCAGGGGCAGAGAACTTATCAAACAAAGACACAAGACAATATAACTACCCCAACTCCAGTATTAAGCTGTATATGAATTTTAATAGTTGGTTTGACCTGCCATGGGATGCTCCTTGCACCATCATTGTTGGGGTTTTTTTTTTTGTGGAAAACAGGCTGGGAAGGGCACAGAGGCTTCCTAGCGCAGGTTTCATTTCTGCAGGACCCCAAAACCTCAGTCAGAAATATCTACTGTAACATTATCTTACATTTATTCAATTTAATTTCAGTTTGAGAAGGATAGCATATAGATCTTTTTATAAGCTTGTAAGGTCACCAAATTTAAATTAAAGTGACCTCTTTTAAAGCACATTACTAAAAGTACTATGTGGAGGGAAATTTAATATGAATGGTTAAAATGCATGGAATTCAGATTTTACTGTCAAACAGCTCAATTAAACAAATTGAATTTTTAAGCAACAAAAGGGAATTGAATCAAATTAGAACCAGAGTGGGATCTGAAATGTGGACATTTATGAGTGATAGTCACAGGGCCCTCCAGCAGTGAGTTTTCTTTATTTGTTGCCTCAGCAGTTAGAGGGGTTGGCAGGCTGCAACACAAAAGGATAAAAATGTTCACCATTGAAACACAGTTTTTGGCTCCCAATAAATCATCTGTCACTTCATCACAGCCCAGTAGATAATGAGCAATAAAGTTTTCACACTCAGGCAATGAGGAAGCAGACACAAGAAATACAGCTAAAGCTGCTGTGTCTCTTTTCTGTAAATGCAAGGTGCTTTGTGTAATAAATGACCTCTGGATTTCTGGAAAAGAATAATTCCAGCCTCGGTAAAATAAACCATTTGATGCACTAAAAAAAGCCAAATCTAATAACATTACTTAGTTCCTTTAATGAAAGAAATAATCACATTATATATATGAGCTACAGCCATCTATAACAGGAAGAGATTCCAGGGTATTACCTCTGAAGTTGTCTCTCTATTGCCAGCAAAGCACATTGCTGAAAATACAATAAAGCTGCACAATAATTTCAAGTGGGATTGTTTGCAGAGATTCAGGAGACATTTGTGTTTGGGGCCCGAGCCTGGGAGGTTCTCCCAGCCCTTCCTCCCTCGCAGAGATGGATGCCCAGCCCTTCCCCGGGGACTTGCTGCACCACAAAGAACCTCTGAGGGTCTCAAGATGTAACACCATCGGGGCAAATTAACTTCAGCCAGCTCCTGCCTTGACCCAGAAACATAAAGTGTTAATTTCAACCGTGTTTTACCTTACTCTGATGCCTTCTCACTGCTGTTTTGATGAATATTTTGCATTGCTACGGACAACCCAACAAAAAACTGTTGCTCTTCAGCTCCAAACCACTGCTTGGTTTGCTGTTAAAACTCAAGTTCAGCCTCCTGATGATGCTAAGGATATTCATCATCACTCCAATTCCATATCAAAGCCATCCCAGCAAGGATATCTGGGATGGCTGCCTACAAAGTCGAGTTCACACGCAAAATGTATCAGTCAAAAAAGTGACAATGCAGCCCATAAACCACATAAAACATACATTTATTCACGTTTTAACTTTATATCAGCATTTGAAGGGACTTGAAGCAAAATAAGATCAGATATTCTTGTCATATGCAAATGACAACTTAATATTTGCATAATATGTCAAGGTAGAAAAATGCAAATAAACTTTGGAAAAGTCTGTATTTTTGTCATTCTCTCATATAGCTAATTAGCAACTTGAAAGGAAATTGAAAGCTGCTCTTTTCTGAACTCCATGTCAGCTAAAAAAGGCACCAAGCTCTGCTTATTTCTAGACCGTGTAAGATGAGCAATTAACATCCCCCTTTTATTGAGCTGCTTACCCCGATCCATAGCCATAAATGTTGTTTATCAGCTTCCCAAGCTGGGCACGGCCACGCAGCCCCCTCGGAACAGAGGTCACACAAATGGAAATGCAAAAGGCCATTTTCTGCCATCAGAATGGTGCCATTCCAAGCAAAATTCCTCGCAATAAATGAAACCTCGGATTTGCCCCAGAGCAGAACCAAAAAAAAAAAAAAAAAAAAAGCTGCAAGGATGGACTTTCCTGCTGGAAAATACGTGAAAAAAAGGGTTTTCAGCAGCTCAAAATCTTGGTTCATTACAGGGTTCAATACTCTGTGTGAAGGCTTATGCTGTATTTTTTTTCCCCTAATATTAAGGATGTATTATTTATACCGACTGTAGCCACGCCACAGAACACACGAGGAGAGTTTGTTTAGCAACAGAGTGAAAAAATATTTGCTACAGGGGCAGTCTGGCAATATTGCTTGTTAAGACATGCTATTTGTAAGCAAATTTATATGAAAAGTATGCAATGTCTAATACTAAACTACTCCAGCCCCAGACTGAAGGGTGATTTTACAAACGTCCTGCAGCACTCAATCATTCCTTCATTTTAATGTCTTTATTTTATGATTTTGTTGATGAAATACTACTTACCCAGTGCTCAAAATTCCTTTTAGGCTGCAGGCACTGGCTAGTTGACACGGCAAGCCATATTTTACAGCTATATATTTCAGCTTTCTCTGTCCAACTTGGAGGACACAGTAGCCAAGATGGTTTTTCATAGTAGAAATATATTTTCATATTTATTTATTGATTTGACTAATGTATCTATTTTTCAATTCACATGCTTATGTTTCAATCCATTAAAGTGATTCATGGTCAAATAATATGTTATTGCAAGTACAAAGAGGAGATAAAACCACTGTACACTGGCTATAACACAAGAATAAAAATAATAAAAATCCATTGCATGATTAAATATAGTTTTTAATCCCCACCTGATCACGTGTAAACTGATGTTTTTAATTATTTTTCTTTAGAATGAGTTGGGGATTTTTTTTTTTCCCCTCTAAAATGCAATTACTGATTAAATAAGTACTCAGGAATAAACACTCTCAACCCAACCTAAGTGCTCAATGTTAAACTCATATAAAGCATCAAATTATTGGGAAAAAAACAAACAAACAAACAAACAAACAAACAAAAACCAACAAACAAACAAACAAACAAACAAAAACAAAAAAAACCCACCAAAACAAAACAAAACAAAAAAAAACTCAAAAGGCTTTTAATTAGTTCAAATGAGAGCTAGGTGGCAGCTGGTACAGGAATGTTGAGCCTGTCACCTCCAGGTCAGGGCTGGAGGGAAGCTAGTGATGGTGGTGGCTGGAATTGTGCTGGTGGTGGCTGCTCAGGATCACCTGGAACTCCTGGGCTTGGTCCAGCTTTTGGAAAAAGGCAAAAAAAGTCCACGGGAAGTGCAGAGAAAGCCATCCATCAGGAGGAGCAGCACCAAGTCCCAGCTGTGGGACAGGGCAGCCTCCAGGGCAGGGACCAGCCTTGCCCTTGTGCTGCTGTGAGATTTCTCTTGCTGCTTTTTCACCAAAAATTGTCCTTTCTCCTGTCCCTCACTTCCAAACTGAGGAATTTTATGGGAAGCAAAGCTGATGCCAGATGAGGCCTGGGGGGCTGGCCAAAGGGGATGAACTTCCAGCCAAGGTGGGACCACCTGGTGCCTGGCACAGGAGCTGTCCACAGGTCAGGTGTGGGAGCAGAGAATCATGAAATCCCACAATAGTTTGGGACCTTAAAGCCCATCCAGTGCCACCCCCTGCCATGGGCAGGGACACTTCCCACTGTCCCAGGCTGCTCCAAGCCTTGTCCAGCCTGGCCTTGGGCACTGCCAGGGATGGGGCAGCCACAGCTGGGCATCATCCACAACATAAACATGGAAAGAAAAAAAGAGAAAAAAACAGAGAAAAGAAAGAAAGAGAAAAAAAAAAAAAGAAAAAAATAGGGGAAAAAAGAGAAGAGAAGAGAAGAGAAGAGAAGAGAAGAGAAGAGAAGAGAAGAGAAGAGAAGAGAAGAGAAGAGAAGAGAAGAGAAGAGAAGAGAAGAGAAGAGAAGAGAAGAGAAGAGAAGAGAAGAGAAGAGAAGAGAAGGATTCTTTATTTCCCTTTTCTGCCTTGAAAAAAAGAAAAACAAAAGCACACCAAATGAGTTTTAAGGAGTCATTTCGGAGGGAGTGTGGAACAAGACGATGCTATTGGTGAAGACAAAAAAGAACAAAAAACACCAAAAACCCTAAATATCCTGAAAGTGGGAAGATCATCAGCCTGTGAGAGAGCTGAGACTGAAATACAAAGGACAGCAAGGCGGGCACAGAGGAGGAGGGCTCCCAGCCCACAAGGAACAAGTGGGGTGACATCCTCATACACACTCCAACCCTTCTGTGCTCCTTGCAGGGCTCTGTAATTATTGCCCAGCCCTGGGAATTCCCCACCAGGCAGGAGCTGAGGACACTGTAAGAATATCTGGGAATGGGGCTGGGAGGAGCAGATTTTGGGAGGACTTCCATGGGCAGCCTGGGGAGCCTGCCCTGATCCAGACAGGCTTCTCCTTTGTGCACCCTGACTCCAGGAAAAGGGAAAGGTACTTTAAAGTCACCTTAGGTCCCCCTGGGAAGCAGGAGCACAGAAGGCTGTCAATGTGTTGAGGTAGAGCAGCTGAGAGGCTCTGGAGAGAGAGAGCTAAATGAATAGAAACTTGTTAAATGATGTGAGTTAATGAGAGCATTTTGGAATTAACCAGCTTCCATGACTTTAAATAAAACCCCAATGTCATTTTAAATTGGATTTTGTACATTTTTGAAACCATTATTTATTTATTTTTTTTCCACGAGGTGCATTGGTGGGAAGAGGGAAACATTAAAGCTTAACCTCCTCAACCCACTAGTGGTGAAATATTGGCATTTTTCCAGTGGATTCAGAAATAGGGGAACAGTGGCTAAAGCCAAGAGGTTTTCCAGGAGATGGGGAGTCACTCAGCCCTGTCCCCACTTTTGTGAGGGTGAGCAGCTGGAGTCTGCAGCCAAGAGCAGGAACACAGGTGGTGGGGCCACCATCCTCTGACCCCACATTGTCCCATTGGTCATCCCAGTCCTCATTCCAGACAGGAGGAATTCCATTCCCTTTGCCCAGTGGATGGACACAAAATGTTTTTGAAGCCTTGCTGTGTGCCCTGTCTCTGTGCCTTGCTGGCAGCTGGCTCTGGAACGGCAGCTCCTGCCATGGACACACCTGGATTGCTCACCACTGTCCTTGTCCTACTTTTATGGCACTCAGGACAGGTGAAATGACCAGAACTTCTGATTTTTTTATTGTTATTTTTATTGTTATTTATTGTTATTTTTATTGTTATTTAGGCCAACTTTTTTTTTTCTTTCCCTAAAGACAGCCTCTCATAGGCAATGTTTGGAAGATAAGGGAACATGCTTTGAAGGAAAATCAAATCAGGAAGAACCCAAGTCATTCCCAGGTGAGCTTGGTTTATAAAACAACTCAGTTCCTGTATCACACTCGTGCTGAAAGCCAGAATAATTCTGGATACATTTTGGAAGGCAATTTTCTGCATCAATTCTATATTTTCAGCAGCTCAGATTTCTTCAAACCTCCTTAGTAGAATGTTCCAGTGGGACAGGCACCAGCCTGGGACTGTCATGGCTAAGGTTCAAATTTCTTTATTATTTACATGCCCATGGAGAGCACCCTATTTGATACCTACTGAAATATTCATGAAGTTCCACTGCAAGATCTTTAGGGGTTTTTGTTGTTGTTGTTGGGTTGTTTTTATACTTTTTTTTGGTGTTTTTGTTGGTGTTTTTGGTTTTGTTTGGGTTTTTTTTTTGGGGGGGGGGTGTTGGTTTGGTTTGGGTTTTTTTGTTTTGTTTTGGTTTGGGTTTTTTTGCTTGCTTTATTTGTGTTGTACTTTCTTGCAGGTACAAACTGGGGATGTTGGCATTGAAGACCAGAGGGACATTAAAGGCTGTGATGGTGCCCCTGTCAACAGACTCTGTAAAAATATTTTAGTTAAATCGAATCCCAGACTGGTTTGGGACCTTAAAGACCACCCAGTTCCAACCCCTGTCATCTTCAGGGACACTTTCCACTAGACCAGGTTGCCCAGAGCCCCAGATATAATTAAATTTGCTCAGTGTGACCATTAGTTGCCCTTCTGTGACACTTCACTTCTACGGAATGACTTTGTTAGGAAAGAGAACACCTGTGATGGTGGAGGGCAGGGAGAGCCTGGGAGAGCCAAAGGCATTCCCAGGTCATAATTAGCTTTGTGATGCATAAACACCCACCAAAAACAGATTCCAGCTCACCCCCAAAGAAACCGTTCTGGGAAAGGATCCAGCCCCTTAAATAAAGGGTCTCCAAATCCTGGGGCCAAACCTTGGGTGTTAATGTTGGACAGGACAGCCAGAAAATGGGACTGAAAACTGTGCAGCCAGGGCTGGGGAAAGGAGTCCCAAAATGGAAGAAGGAGTGGGAAAGAAGGATGGGAAGTGGGACACGGGGAGTCCCAGGGCTGTCCAGGCTGCACCAGCACAGAGCCACAGTAAACTTAGCACTAAGCCCCAGTTTAAAAATTCACAGAGTTTTTATATGATAATTACTGTTATTATAACTGGCCCATGAAATAAACACCTCTCCCAATTATGCCAAAGGCACGAGGTCCTTCAGAGACAGGAATCTCACAATGAGATTTACTTTCAGCATAACGACGTAGAGGGAGAGAGGTGCAAGATGAATAACAATAATATTATCGTACATATAATGTATGTTTTAATTAGCTAAAGGTAATCAGATGAGGTTTGTCACGATTATATTAAGGTCAGGTCTCCACATGGTTTCATCAACAACATATTAAGACAAGGGAGGTGATGCCAAATTGGGGTTTAAACCTAATCAGCATAATTAAACAAAGCAAGAACATGTGTTTAGAGCTACACCTATTTTACTGATCTCTCTATTTTAATTACTCTTGCAGAGTAAATATTAGGACCAAAATAACTCCTAATTAAATTTTTTCCATACAAACAGAAAACACAATCTTCTTTTAATTTGCTATTTTTGTCGAATGAATGTACAATATCCAGATCTTTTGTAGAAGAAACCATTTCAAAAGTGTGCTCAAATTATGCTAAACAGCCTAATGCATTCCAAAGTATTGACATATTGGCTTCGAATGTGTGGGAAACGGGAAACTACACTGGCCCAAAAAAGTCATGGGAAACCATAAAAACAAACTAAGCATAATTTAAACTGATTGGATGCTTCCTTGCAAGAAGTTCTTGGTTTCTAAATACAAAATGTGGACATTGAAATGTGGTCAAGTTATGACTTAAATTAGAAAAACATGTTTTCTTAGGTTTCTATCTTGCAATATTTGGCACAACTCAGACACTGGGGAAAGAGTTATGTCAGTAACATTTCCAAAAGTGTCTAAGTGGCTTTGCCTGGAGTAACACTGAAATAGGACTTAGGCACTCAGAAGTCCAGAGGACATGAGTTTGTAAGGGCTTACAAATGTTTAAAGCTGTCTAGGTGTCCAAAAGAACAATATACAGACATTTTAAAATTAATTTAAGGGCTTTTTAAATTAATGACCTGAAGGAGATGGCATCCCATCACGGCTAGTAGAAGATTGGATTTGATGACCTTGGAAGTCTTTCCTGGCCTTAATGGTTCCATGGATTATATGATTCTATTCTGCACAGAAGACTAGGGGTATTTATAAAAGTACCAATCTTTGGAATAAACCTAATACCCACTCAGGTGATCTGTTTCACACCTGATGCCTCGGATGGGATTTCTCTGAATTTAGTTGCAAAAGTAAAAGCAGAACCAGGTCTGTAAACAGAAGTTGTAGGTAAGGATTCTCACTCGAGGCCTGTAGGTCCTCCTGGAACTTGTGATTAGAGGAAAAACTGCTGTGTCCTGATGTACCTGAAATGTGTTTCACAGAGACACAAAATTCCACAACGGCTTGGGTTGGAAGGGACCATAAAGCCCATCCTGCTCCTGGCAGGGACACCTCCCACTGTCCCAGGCTGCTCCCAGCCCCAGTGTCCAGCCTGGCCTGGGGCACTGCCAGGGATCCAGGGGCAGCCACAGCTGCTCTGGGCACCCTGTGCCAGCCCTGCCCACACTCCCAGGGAACAATTCCTGCCCCAGATCCCATCCATCCAGCCCTGCCCTCTGGCAGTGGGAGCCACTCCCTGTGTCCTGTCCCTCCATCCCTTGTCCCCAGTCCCTCTCCAGCTCTCCTGGAGCCCCTTCAGGCCCTGCCAGGGGCTCTGAGCTCTCCCTGGAGCTTCTCCTTTCCAGGTGGGCACCCCCAGCTCTCTCAGCCCGGCTCCAGAGGGGCTCAGCCCTGGGAGCAGCTCTGTGACCTCCTCTGGATTTGCTCCAAAAGAGCCACATCCTTCCTGTGCTGGGAACCCCAGAGCTGGCTGCAGTGCCCCAGGTGAGATCCCATGAGGTGTAATGGAGGGGCAGAATCCCCCCCACCCCTGCTGTCCATGCTGGGGGATCAGCCTCAGTTCTTTGGGGGGTTTCATGTCCAACCCCTCACCCACCAGCCCCCCCGAATCCTTCTCCCCAGGGCTGTTCCCGATCCCTTTAAAAAGCCTAAAGCTGGAAACCAAATTTTCACCCAAGAAGAGAGGAACTAAAACACGCACCAGGATGGGGTCTCTTCTGTCCCTGGTCTCCAACGCAGCACAGGAAGAGTTAAAAATGTGGGAGCAGGAGGTTCCCAAAGCCTCACGGAGCTCAGCCCCAGAAGGATTCGTCGGAGCCGCCGCTGGCGAGCGCTGGCATGCGGAGGACCCCAAAATGAGTTAAGAACTCTTCCACTCCATCATGAAGAATTGTTCTCCAGAGTCACCACCAGTGGGGAAATGCTTAAAACACTTACCATATGTGGCTAAGAAGGGTCTAATTTGTCCATTTGGAAATTTTGCCTCTTTTGAAAGGATAGTTAATTCCGAGTAATTTATTTCGTAGATGAAGCTTTCTTCGGAGTGGTTAATATATCACCCTAGGTTGCCTGAACAATTAGAAATTGTCACCAAAGAAAAATGTCGCAGTTCATGTAAATAACTATTTACCTAAAGGAAATGGGAATCCACAAGAGTCAGCACACTTTAATGAGCCATGACAATAGGGGGGGAAAAAAAGCCAACCAGCCAATGGTACAGTGATTCTGCTAAAGCTGACATTGCTTATGGTAAAAATTGGCCAAAACAACTATTATTTGTTGGGGGTTTTTTTCATGTCAGAAATAATGCAGCTTGAAATTTTCAACAGGCAACGTGAGCCCAGACCATTTATTACTTCTAATGGCCTAATTGTTCTCCTGGCAGAAATAAAAAATTAGGGCACTTATGTCATTTACCTAAATTTCTAATTAATGCAATGGTAATAGAGAAACTGGAGCAGAAGAAAGTGAGGCAAAAAAAAAAAGTAAGTTGGGTGAAAAATGTTTCTCTTGGCCTTTCTACAATTTGTCTTTGTTAACTTTCCTATGGTCTCTCCCTCTCTAACAGCAGGTAGAGTGATCTCTGCAGAGATGTTCCAGAGTTTTCCAATTGGACTGAGGCATGCTGGGCATTGAAAAATATGATTTCTTCCACCTGAGCTATTGAACAGACGTGATAAAAACACCAACTGCAGCACAATGTCCTTTATGTTGCCTCGAAGGAATGTGCCATTAAAATGATGTTAGAAATAGTCTTCAAAAGCAGCTAAAAAATCTGCACTTGGGGCTGCAATTCCATCCACAAGTTTTCCATTGCTCCTGTGTCCTGATATCCAACTCATCCTGCAAAGCAAATCCTGGCTGGTCTATGCCCTCATTAGGATGCAGGATGAAGAGAAATGCATCAAAATGCATAAACACACCTTAGAAATGCCTCTGAAAGTGTCTGGAAATCACTTTGTCCTGAAGCACTGGCAAGTGTCCCCCATCTCCTCAATATTTATTGTTGGAATGACGTGGAGGAGGCTTAAGGTGGTCCTTTTATGCTCATCTTCAAAGAATTTACACCCATTCCATTGAGGGATGCCACACCTCAATCTTGGCACCACTAATGCCATTAAAATACTGCTAAAAGGAAATGCACAAAAGCAGAAAATTAGGGAGATTTTAAAAGGAGCCCTAGAGAGGGTTTACCCAATGAGAACTCGAGGAAAGGTCAGATGGAGACAGAATCCCACTCCCACCCATGCTGGGATCTACCTGTGCTCGTACTTTCAAATGTTAAAGAAGTGAAGTTTCCTATTGCTTTGCAAGTGTATTCAAGTACAGCTGTAATTAAACTGTGAGTAAAGTGCAAGCAAACCAAGTAAACATTGACATGTGCTAGTAAATTATTCCGATTTTTCTCTCAGTGCCTGAGGTGCTTTCCTTAAGTACTAATGGAAATAAAGAAACAGGAAAACAAGAGCAAGGTCAGAAATTCAAACCTCCACCAAATGTGAGCTCAGGGTCACAGGGAAATATCAAAGTCTGCTGGAGGTTCATCTCTGCAGTGGGTGAAAATGCTTCCCAGTTTCTGACCATGTCCTAATCTGGGAAGCCCCCCCCAAAACATCCCGGGAAGACTTCCCCCTGATTTTTTTCTTCATAAAAACAGATTTTGCTTTAAAACAATGTGAATCCCTTTCTCATCCATTACCTGAAGTATCCTGGAGCTCCAAGGAGTAACCTTAGTGCCCTCACTAGAATAAAGCCACGATATTTCAAGAGTAAACAGCAAACACTGGTCCAGGGAACATTTGTGTTCTGCCATCAACACGCCCTCAACACCCCCAGGTCTGAGCCTGCACGGTGACTGCAGGAGGGTCCCACCACTGCCCAGGACAGGCCTGGGACATCCCATGGGACGGTTCCCTTTCCCAGGCAGGCAGGAACACGAGCTGCCTCTCCAGCCCCACTCTCCCACCTGGGCCCTCCCATTCCCTCTGCAACCTGGGAGCCTCCCTGGCAGGAGCGAGGTACAAACACAGGGCTCACAACAGCACCGGGAACTGGCAGGAGCAGAACTCCAGCAGCACCAGCAAGTCCTGCTAAAATAAACATGTTACAGGCAAAGGTCATGATGCCTGTTAATATAAAGAGTGCGTGGTGTATAATGCATTCAAATGCCGGAGTGAGAGAGGGAGATAATATGATCCATTTGCCAGATTCCTCCTTTTAGTTGTAACACGAAGCCATTCCGGGCTGGAATGACCCAGAGATGATAATGAAGCGGATGATGATGCCATTGCCTGTGATAATGGTGTGACAGGGAGAATACCCTGGAAAACTGCACGAGCTGATAAGTGCAAAGGTATAAACAAACCCAAACAATATGGACTTACAGACATTAGCGCAGAACAAAAGAGGGGAGGAAAAGCAAAGCCAACTGATCAACATTAAAAAAAATAAAAGACTTTGCAAGGGTGACTTTTTCAGCGGTTTTTGGAATTGCAGCTCCCAAAACCGAGCCCTTCCCAGCTGGAACAACAGCCAAGTGTCTCATCCTGGGAGGGGGGGCACCTCTCCGTGCTTGGGAACAGTTTGTAGCAAACAGCCCGCGATATGAAAATGTATTTAATGCAATTAATAATTTAAGAAGTGAGAGCATGTGCTCTTGGAGAGTTAAATGCTTGTCAGAGTGATAGATGCACGCTTCAGCACCAATACATTTCGTACGAAGAGCAGAGGGATTTTGCAAACTTGTGTTGACCTTGGGTTGAGGTGGAGAGGAGGCAGATTGCGAAGGCAGGCCCGCGTACGGCGGGACTGCGTCAGCTCGCAATTTACAGCCCTCTCCCCAATTAAAGGACTGTAAAAACATTAAAATTAATGCAGTCTTAACTCCAGAGCAGGCTCTACTTTCTTAATTAGTGCATAATTATTCAGTTTTTGATATCCTGGAAAATTATCACATGGAAATTATTTTAGGCGCAGTAACAATAGCAAAAAATCTCTCTGCCCCCCCAACTCGATTAACATGTGGAAGTAATTAACACTTTATTACAGTGAAAATACTATTACTGCTAATGTTTAATGACTTTTGCCATTGCATCATAAGCAGGAAATTTAGAACACTACAGAGCAACGGTCTGCTATAAATACAGTCCAAAGATTATAAACCAGAGTCAGATGATTCGCACTAACAGCGTTTAAGACAGGGATATGACATACAATGCGTTTCCAAAATGTCACAGGCAGGAAATATAATTTTCTTGATAAAGTCCACTCCATACAGCCAAGCAGGCAGTGCAATAACGCTGGATGCGTTCGGTGTAGGCAGCAGCGCTCAAGCCCTTGTAAAAGCCTGTTGTTAATCAAATTGAAACATAAAACCCCAAGCATAAAGTTATTTTCTCATAACAGTTTAATAGAAATTTCCAATCAAACAAAGGCCAAAAAGTGTTATTACAACATGAAGTTCCTTGTATAAACAACTTAAAATGAAGTAGGGGAAAGTTTCATGGGATTTATGGATTTCTTTATTTTCGTTATTTCGAGTAAATGTCTACTGTGGATCTCCTATAAATGTCTCGAGAAATTATGCACCAGCTTTAGGTGATTCACGCTAACAGCAATTAAGATGCTGAGTCCACGTAAGTGTCAAAGAGGCCAGTGCTCAGGAAATATCATCTCAGTTCAGCTGGTGTGGTGGAGGCAAACGTGCCAGAGACAAAAGGAGACCAAAAGGGATGGAGACAGCTCTGCCTCGAGCTGGGCTTCTCCACGGCTGTGACGAGGGGACAACAGATGGGCGGAACTAGGGCGATGTTCAGGAAAACGTTTTCACTATCAAAATGTAAATAGAGGGTTGTGTTTAATATTCAGCACGGCCTTATGGAAATTCCCAAACAAACAACGGCGTAAAGCAACGCAGCGCGAAGCGTCTATAAAAAGAAAACCAAAACAAATATAGAAGGAAACAAACGGAGAACAAGGCTGACCCCGGCGAACCTGCATAAAGTCACTCGTTGCTTGTTTGTTACTGTTTATGCTGTTGGGCTGAGAATTAATGAAGCTGAGCACTAATCACGATTCAACCCGTGGAATTATTTTAAATTTTAATATTCTGTGTGCATAGCTCATTGGGCTTTCCCCTTTTAAATATTTTCCTTGATGCTTTAAAATGCATTCATTGATCTGGACCTGTTTCACTGGCGAGCTAATACAGTTCATAAATTAAGGAACTCTTGTTTTAGAAACATCTCCTTGATCCATGGGCCATGGATACGGAGAGGAAGAATTTGGCATGAGGATGCTGAATATAAATTGCTCTTTTGGAAGGAACTCTTACCAGCCAACGTCTGGAGCCAGCAGGCAAGAAGAATTCACCTGAAGTGGACAGAGCTCTTCGCTTTGGGATTAACTTGTTGCAGTTGCAAATGAATCATGAAACCAGCTTTGGCAAAGCTGAGCCTGGACCCGCGCTGGAACCGAAATAATGTATGTGAAAAACCTGAACTGGATTACGAGGCCATCTGGAATGCATTGGCCGCCTGCATTAGGAGTAGCAGTTTCCTTGACAGAGGTTGTGAAATATTAGAATTCCTAATGGAAGAAATATGGCAGTGCAAAATGACACAAAAATCACACAACCTCATTCCCTGACACGGAACAGTGAAAATGCGAATCTTTCTCTCAAGGGTGCTCTATCAATCCTTTGCAAACAAGGCACTTCAGCAGGCAGAGGAGGGGCTGACAGGGCTTAACCCTTCCCCACCACCAGGCAGGACAAGAGCGTGCTTCCCTCTTTGGGGGAGGCCAAAAATAGGGAGAACATATGGAAATTGTAAATCCACATGGGAAATTCCTTCTGAGGAGGGGTACCTCCAGCACAGGCATCCCACAGAGCTGGATACCCCAGGGACAGACTCCTGCCACCCTCTCCCTCCTCAGGTGATGTTCAGATGTCTCTAAGGCCACTCCCTTTGCAAACCTTAACTGTAGGTGATGCCAAAGGTAGGGAGGAGCACAGAAGCAACCAAAGCATTGGGAGATCTGTAATTAACAGCAGAAAGCATGGCAATAGGCCCCTCAAAACATTTTAACATTTGTAAGGAAGGTTAGCCTACACTTTGGAAGGCCTGGCCCACAATAACAGTGTGCTGCACTAACATTCCTGCCCCCTTGGTATTTGCACTCAAATGATCAACATTTTCCTGGTCATGATGATTTCCCAGTAAAAATTCCAAGGCTGGGACCCTCCCAAAATGTGTATTTATGCAGTTGGTGACATCTACCTAGGAATGGCTCCATATTCCTCATGTTTTACTCCTAAAATCACACTTTTTCTCCAGGTCAGCCATCATACACCACAGTGCTGAATGTCTCCAGGGGTTAGGAAATACCAAAACTTTTGTGGCACACCTGATGGAATTTAATATGTTATTTACTCATTGCTTAATAACCAAATTTGTTAATTTAGACTGAGGAGTACAAAAGGCATCGCAGTTTATCAGATTTTCTGAGTCAATTAGGAAATGATACAACAAAACAATAAACAATAAAAACAATCACAGATAATACTCTGAACAAAGTCATTTGACCACCTGACTCAGCATCATTTACTTTAAACCAGGAGCTTGTTCTAGCTTCAGACAGGGAAAATTGGATAAATCCAAAGCTGCCATTTTCATTATCCAACATCAAATCACCCTCACTACCACAGAGGAAAGGTTAAAGGAGCTTGGATGTCCTGGCTGCATTTCTGCCAGGACTTTATAGCAGTGGCCAGGCCAGCACTGCTCACCCTCCACATGGATTCACTGGAGTCATCTTGGATAAAATCCATCTTTAGAAGCACCTCCCTGATTTAGGAACCCCCAAGATTTTTTGGTTGCAAGTGCTTTTTGAATTCCCAGCCCTTGTCTCCTTCATTGTCATTTATAAGGCGCACAAAGCTACTGTTTATTGCTACTTCCCTGCAGAAAAGGGAATAACTCCAAGATAGATTTTCTGTTTAGGAAATAGATCTGGGTTGAATTATTCAAAAAGGCTAACAATATCCAGCCCCAGAAAACTAAGGAAAGGCATTGAAGACTCCAGAGCTAAGGGGCTTTTATACAGCAGCCAATTGTTATGACTCCTTTTAATTAAATACAAATGAATTAATTGATATGAAGTACTGCTAGGCAATTATTTTGCTGACATTTTGTCTCTTTTGAGACCCACTTGTTTACTGCGTCTCTCATCTGCCAAATCTTACCACCATTCTGCACTATTTTAAACATGTTTAAAGAGTTAAAGCCAAGTTTGTACTGTCAGAAACTTTTACATTAATTTCATATTTGAGTTAATGGTACGCACATTAGGCCTAATATTATTTACATTTTTTAATCCATCTCCCGTCCCTAGGCCATCATCGTACATGAGATATTGCATCTTAATGAATTTTTCTGGTTAAAGACTTTTTAAATAAAGGAATAAATAAATAAGTAATGCAGCGCTGATTTTTATCTCACTGTACACAAGTTCACTGGGGGGTTTTTTGTGTTTTTTGTCTGGTTTTTTGTTTGTTTTGTTTTTTGTTTGTTTTGTTGGGTTTGGGTTTGGGTTTTTTGGTTGGGTTTTTTGTTTGTTTGCTTGGGTTTTTTGGGTTTTTTTGGTGTTTGGGGGTTTTTTGGGTTTTTTGTTTGTTTTGTTTTGTTTTGCTTTGTTTTCTTTTGTTTTGTTTTGTTTTGTTTTTTTCT
Source organism: Phylloscopus whistleri (assembly GCA_017589585.1). Lineage (NCBI taxonomy): Eukaryota > Metazoa > Chordata > Aves > Passeriformes > Phylloscopidae > Phylloscopus > Phylloscopus whistleri. Next base: position 417,777 of record JADMLD010001290.1, read on the forward strand.
TTCTGGTTTGCAGTGAAATATTTTCATCATTTTCTAAAGATATTCATGAAAGTACAGAAATGATGACTGGTTTCAGAACAAACCTCCAGCAGCAGCAGCCAGCAGTATATTAGCCTTTACAAAGGAGGTAAAATTGAAGGGTTATCTGGAAAACCATAACTGACCCAAACAATTTTACATCCTCTGATCATTTGGGGGAATTGCTGAGCTGGAGTTTCTGTCTGGAACATCCCCCAGCACGGGTGTGACCCATTTTTTCAAGTCACAGATGTGTCCCCTGGTGGTTCAAACATGCAGGATGAGATCACAGGTGACTCAAACCCTTCAGACAGAAGCAAGACGTATTTCAGGAAAGCATCCACAGGACTTTTCCCACCCCCTTTGGTGTGGGATGGGCTCAGCTCTGTGGCCAGCAGCTCCTGGAAGCAGCAGGTCCTCAGAGAACTGCTGAGTTGTGGACACACAGAACTCCAGGACACCCAGGAGCTGAGGCCCTACCTGTCAGGTCAGCAATAATGTCAGCTTGGCAAGCTGTAGATCTGCCCATCTATGTGATACCTCTCTGTTGTGCACATGAAAATAAATAGCAGGCTGGAGAGTAATTAATGTGCCGTCGGTGAACTAAATTAGCCCCGAGGAGCACAGGGAGCCTTCAGAGACAGGTAACCTGAACCTGCCCACGCACATTTAAAGAGCAAAGTACTCAGAAATGCCAAGGCAATGTCAGTATTGAGATATCAGTTGCCTCCATGTCACTGTGCATGTGTTGAACTCTGGGCTGAGTACAGAGCAATTACTTCCATTAATGCAATTCTATTCCCGAAAAAATGGTCCAGGGGGCCAGGTGGGGTCTTCTACCCCAAAGTGATTGCCTACTGCCAACATCACACCATTAAAATCAGCAGGATATGTTGAAGACCTCCATATATAATACAAAAAAAATTAGCCTTTACACCAAAAATCCCCACATATTTTACTTATTTTTTTGCTCACAACTACTATGGAATTCCCATCTCTCACAACTAAAAAGTCACAGATTAAATTCCCTAAATTGTGTCATTGCAGGAGATATGAAGGCACCTACTTTGGACTGAATAAGTTTTTACAGAATGAGTCTCATTTTTCAGCCTCTTCAGCCTCCAAGCCTGGAGTTTTATTTTCTCTAAGAGGGGAGTTTTGGATTTTCGTACAACTCTCCGATTTGGGACTCTGCTATCCCCTGAGTGTGCCTGGTTTCTCTTAGGCAGTGGTCTGGGCTATCAGCAGCTCCTCTAACTTTTCCCCCTGATCAAAGCACAAGGATGGACAAGCACAAACAGGCCGGGGCACAGTGCCTCTGTTTTCCCTATTTGCCTATCGCCCAACCAGACATTTCTGCACATTAATCATACTTAGAAGACTCAGCAAAAGGCATCAGTCACTTAACAAACTGTCCCAGATTTATCTGGGGGTAACAGATGACTGCTGACTATCTGGGCCTGCTACCCAGGGCTCCTGATGAAAGGCAGCATGTGACCAAAGTTACACACATGGCAAGCGGGACTTGGCTCTGCTTTCAGCAGCCCCCTAAAACAAAGATAGAGGAAGAAGAGATGGGGAAATGGAAACTCCACAGATATTCCCCCTCCTCTGCATCTCCCCAGGGAGTTCTGACAATGATCAGCCCTTTGGAAACTTCAGGCACTGGTGATTCCTGCCACTGCCTGGAATGAGTTGCTGGAGCATGTCCAGGGAAGGGAAAGGAGCTGGGGAAGGGGCTGGAGCCTCAGGAGGGGCTGAGGGAGCTGGGAAAGGGGCTCAGCCTGGAGAAAAGGAGGCTCAGAGGGGCCCTTGTGGCTCTGCACAGCTCCTGCCAGGAGGGGACAGCCGGGGGGGTCGGGCTCTTCTCCCAGGGAACAGGGACAGGAGGAGAGGGAACCTCCTTAAGTTGCACCAGGGAAAGTTTAGGTTGAAGATTAGAAAAAATTTCTTCCTGGCAAGTATTAGAGTCACCATTCCTGAAAGAATTAAAGGATATGTAGATATGGCACTTGGGGACATGCTTTACTGGTGGAGTTTTCAGTATTAGGTGAATTGTTGGACTCAGGATCTTAGAGGTATTTTCCAACCCAAATGATCCCATGGCTCTGTGGATAAAGGGAAGAGCAGGCTATGTGGATAATGCAGAGAACAAGGGTAACTGCCCAGAGCTCCACCTCAGTGCTTCGGAAATGGTACCACAACATCTCTTGGGGTGCAAAGCATGGCCCCATGCCCTGCTCTGAAATAAAAAACCTTTCATGTGGTTGCCTTCTCCTGACCTAACTGTGTCCAACACCAAGCCTGGCTGGATTACTTCCACCGGCTAAGCCAGCAGAGCAATTTCTTTGGCTCAGCAGGAAAAAAAAAAAAAAAAAAAAAAAAAAAAGCTGGTGTTTCTGAAGCTGAAATTTCATCGTGAGTCTCCTGAGATCCCACGCATGAATAATGAAATAATTGTGTGTCCTCACTCATTGCTCCAGCGTGTTCCCATCTCTGCCAGCGCCGCTGCTGTTCCCGTTTCACGGAGGCAGAATCTGCAGAGCCGGTACTGAGGGATGGATCGTGGCCCAACCCCAGTCCTGGCAAGGGAAGCCCTGTAATCACAGCTGACAAGAGGGATGAAGTTTATCTCCCAGAGAGACATTGGAAAGACATTTCAGCCATTTCCTTTCCTTTTTTTTATTTAGCTCACCCTGTCCCACTTACGGTTCTTAAACCTTCTTGGCAAGAACAAGAGAAGCCTCGATTAACCCAAGCATGGGCAAGAATCACAAATTTCACTGCATGGATTCACGAATCGACTCCACAGGTTCACAAAATTCTCCAGGACAGTGGGTCAGCCCTGGAATTCTCTTCCCAGACAGCCCCATGTTCCCCAGTGCACGTTGCTGTCGCACCCAAGAGCGAGACGGTCCCGTTAATCAATCGTACCTCGGCACTGCAGCTTTATGTGTGCGTTTCAGGCCTTTACAATACAATAAAATTTACAGCTCGTATAATTAAGAATATGCCAGATTAAACAAATTAAAGCTCAGCCTTAAAAGGGAAAGCTCTATCAGATCAAGACATTATTGCAGGAAAGAAATTTCAAATTCAAATCAACAACGTCTGAAGGCTCAGAACACAAAAGCTGTATAGGAGTGGCTGAGAACTACTCCCAGACCTATTTCATAACCTCAAGGTACAATTCATGGCATGGGGCACCAGAAAGGTCACAAAGAATAATTGAGTGCAAGGGTTAGTTGGAGATTTGTGGGGAAGCCAAGCCGTTCCAGCAATTTTTTATTTTTTATTTCATGAAAGTAAAAAATAATCATTTGTCCTGAAATTTGCATTCCTGAAAGGCTCTTTATCTCTCTGTTGTATTCCTGGGCCTGAGAGCATGGAGCAGAGGAGAGGGAAAGCCCAAACACCCAGAGGTAGCCCGTGGAAGGAGCCCTCAGGAGGGATTTGGAAAGTCTCACCATCCAGGATTCTATCTCTGCTTGGCTCTGTCTGATATTTGACTCCAGGAGCACTTGCACAACTTGATTTAAGCATTACCCAGATCTAGATGCATTTTGGGATGAGGGACAGTGCTGCAGCTGGGGGAGAGCAAAGCGGGACTGGAGTATTCCGCCTGTCTTCCACACCCTGATCATCTTCATGGCCTCTCTTGATGCCTTGGGCAGGCTGACCTGCACAGAGACTGGGCAGAGCTGGAGAATAAAGCAGAAATTTATTGAAAGGCCTCCAGGATACACCTTGGGCAGACCAAGAGCCTGGCCAGGGCTACACCCAAGGTGGACTTAGAATGGTCACAAAATGGACAAACGGTCACGAGGTCTCACACTTTGATCAGTTCTGGTCCATTTGCACATTGGGGTTTAATTGTCCAGTTACAGCTTCAGGCTGTGAGGTCCCATCCTGCTTGTTCCTCCCTCCAGCCACCCTTGTTTGTGCTTTGGGGCTGAAAGTTGTCCTTGGTTTGCAGCAGGAACAGGATTTGTTTTGTGTCCCTGCTCTGTGCAGAGCTGAGTGACCCTGAATGTGAGCTCAGAGCTGCACTCCTGGGCAGCACAGAATCTGAAAATATGAAAGCTAAAGCTTAAGGAATCACAGCCTGTCCAGGTGCCTCTGGATGCCCCATCCCTTCCACACAGCTCAGTCTCATTGGCAAACTGGTTGAAGGTTCACCAGTCCCACTGCCCATGTCACCAGCAGAGGTGTCAAACAGCACTGGTCCCAGTCCTGACCCCTGGGGACACCACTTGGTTTCCTCTTGGACACTAACACCACAACCCTTTGAGTGTGACCATTCAGCCAATTCCATATCCACCAAGTGGTCCATCTGTCAAGTCCATGAAGGCAAAATTTCTCAAGGTTCAGGTCCCCCTGTTTCCTTTGCAGCATTTTGCTGTTTTTCAGGTAATAATTTTTTATTTTCACTCAGTTTCTCTTCTCCCACATCAGAAATGGACCTTTCTAAAATGTAAAAAATTGGGTTTTCAGGCTTTCCCCCCCGTAAGATTCTTCACAAGTTAAGAACATGGACGACAAACAGTACAAACACCAAGCCTTGGGATCCAACACTGAATATTACATTGCGTATCCCATCATATCAGACAGCAAGAAAAAGATTCTTGCTTCATAAAACAGGGCACCAATGCCAAAAATAATGGGCTGGAAGCAGCACAACCCTGGATCTCTGCAGGTGATGTTCCCCCTTCCACCATCATCCTTTGCACACAAAGTTCAATGAACAAAAAGTTTTCCACTGCTGCAAAAATGACTCCACTATAGATTTTTACAATCATCTGAGACACTTATTTTAGAAAAGCTCCAAGGTCAGCAGCAATCTCCATTTTCCCATTTGTTCTCCAAAATCTGTGCATGATATTGGCAATACATATATATATTACTGAGTTTCTATAAATATAAAAAATATTTGTTTCTGTTTTGAAATCATGTTTCATATGCAGTTTGTGCTCGATTTCAATAAGCACCTAATTAAGATAGATTTTTTTCCTCCAGTGCTCTTGCAAATTCTATTTATTTAGCTGCTTCACATACTGCAGGCTATCAAAACTGCAAGTTCAGCAGAAAGAAATTTTCAGGCAAAAAGGGTGAAAGGGAAACCAAGACAAATGATAAATTTGGGTTCAAATAAAGCAAGAATTCTGGTGGTATTTAAAGATGCACATTGCATTTTTAGGTGCAGGTGTTTGGCACTTTGGGGATATGGTGATGCTGGTCGAAGATTGGGCTTGATGATCTTGGAGGTGTTTCCCAACCATAATGATTTTTTTGTGATTCTGTGATCACATTCCCACCTTTCATTTGTCATTCCATCAGCCTGGTGTTAAATTGTTTCTGGATATCCCACCAAACGGTTTCAAAACAAAACCACTCCTTACTTCTATCCTTATTCACTCATTTAGACCCTCAATGGACTTTTCCCCTCACTCCCCACTGGAAGGTGTGGGGGAGAAAGAGCAAAACCAATAATGTGGACAACAGGATTTGCAAGCCCCTAATAGGCTTGGCGAAAAAAACCCCAAGACCTGAATCTTGGATTTATGATGTTCTGGGATTGGCTTTTTTTTTTTTAGTTTGGGAATAGAGTTAGGGAGACTCTGTGCTTGAACCACTGAATATTTGCATATGGCAAGTGTGAGTCAGAAAAAGAAAAAAAATTATTGCTGATATTCAGTACATTGTTGTCCTTGTGCACAAAACTAGAAATTCCACTAGATGTACCTAAAATTTTCAGAACTTCCAAACCCTCTAAAGTAATAATATTTTTGCTCTTTTATAACATCCAGTCTATTTTTCCCATCATTTAAACATAGAAAGAAAATGTCTTACTTCCTTATTTAGCAGACTTGGAAAACCATTATCAATCATCAAAAATATGTATTAGACACATTTATTCCCCTGACAAATTTATGCCAGAAAACTGATAGACTTATTATAGAACCTCTTCCCACCACAACGAAAAAAAATAATCCATAGTTTCGTGTAATTCACTCTCAGTCTTACATTTTGGGAAACAAAATCTTTATCCAACAGCACAGCCCTTGGAGCCAATATCTGAGGAAAAAAAATCTTTTCTCTGCTAAGTTCCCATATTGAAAATATCATAAAGGTATTATCATCCGCTACGACTATCCGAAACTCTAAAAAAGTAACTGTATTAAATGGATTTTTTTAATCCCCGTATGTTCCAGTAATCAGTAAAGAAGATTTAAATCTGCTTTTTTTCTTTCACCATTAGGAGAGAAGAAGAGCCATAAAGCCCATATTTTAAGGATGTAATTTATTACAGAAGTTTCACCGTGGTTTTGTTTTGGGGGTTTTTTTTTGGTTTTTTTTCCCCCATCTCTGCTGATCAGGATTTGTAATAATACACTTATTGTAGCTGATGTTGGGAATCCATCCTTTGTAATACTTCTTGACATAATTGCAGCTTTTGACACACTCAATCGTGGGATCCTTCTAAACCATCTTGAAAAATATGTTGGTCTTTCAGGTTCGGTTATTCAGCAGCTCAAATCTTATTATAACCATCGACTACAGTTTGTTAATATAATTTCTCCCCATTCCTCCTCTTACATTGTCATCTGGAGTCATCTGTTACAATGTCATCTGCAGTCCCACAGGGAGCTGCTCCTGGTTCCATGTGTTCCTTTATCTACCTGCTGCCTTTAGGAGCTACAAACTCCAGCTACAGAGGACGTGGGCTCTCTTATCACACTCCTGCTGACACCCAGCACTTTAATTTCCCATTCCTTCTGCCTATTTATTTGATCAATATTCTAATGCTTGTCCCTCCTGCTCAGCTACTTAGATGAGCCCCAGTTGAAAAAAAAAAAAATCAAAAAAGAATGTTTTTTAAACATTTTGAAATTATACCCCAGACACAGAGAGGCAAAACAAGTTTTTCACTACATACCTCTTCCACAGCCAGGTGATTCATATTATTGTGCCTTTCAAATCCAGAATTGCTTTATTTATTTATAAATTTCCACACATTTGAGCATGTAAAAATGCCCAACAATACCATAAAACCTCAACAAGAAGCTATAAAAAAGGCATGAAGGAGAGAAAAGGAGCAAAGCCAAGCGAAAGGAAAATTCAGTTTGGAGCTGCATCCAAATTCCAGCAGCCAGATTTCTATTTATGACACCACCTCTGTACAAAGGCACCAAAATCAACTTTAATGGATAATATTACCTCACATTTCCCATAAAAACCAACCAGGAGCTGCTTTTTCAGAAACACTGGGGACCTGCAGCTCCAACAGAATTTGGTGGGCTACACCAAACACCTGGAGCTTCAAAAACCCAACCTAACTCTTGTTAGCACGGATACTTCTCCTTCCTCCTGCTTGACAGTAAAAGATTAGCTGGAAAAAGAAATGTCCTAGGGAGTAAGAAAGAGAAGTAGCTGTCTCTTTCCCCCCTGCAAATGGGCAATTTCTGATTTTCAGGGAGGGATATTGTTGGAATGTTGTACAGAGCCCTTTTTCTGTTCTTCCAGATTTATCTGGTGTTCTCAAATTGCCCTGGTTAAGTGGATCTCCCAGGCTGGAGAAAACAGCTGGCTGGGAATGTCAACATCAAATGCCTTCCTCTTAAATAAATCCTTTTCTACTTCCTAATCTCTGGAAAATAATAACAAAATACAACAAAACAAACTGAAACTAAGCAAAGTAAACCAAAACAAATGAAAACAAACAAACTAAACCAAAACCAAACCAAAACCAAAACAAACCAAAGCAAAACAAACCAAAAGGAAGGACTTTTAGCCATTTCCTTAGGCAACTGCTGTTTTTCTTTTCCACCACCTTTTTAAGAGACATTTGACCATGTGTCCTTTTAAGCCCCTCAAAATCATAACCTGAGTTACATAATTCATCCATTACCTTGTTTTCCCAGAGCAGCTGTGGCTGCCCCTGGATCCCTGGCAGTGTCCCAGGCCAGGTTGGACCCTGGGGCTGGAGCAGCCTGGGACAGTGGGAGGTGTCCCTGCCATGGCAGGGGTGGCACTGGGATTGTCCTTAAAGCTCCTTCCAACCCAAGCCATTCCATGATCCATCCTCACCCCATGGAACAGGTACTTCTGAACCCCAATAAATTTTTAAAACCCGTTTTGCTGAAATTAGTCTTCTGTCAGCTTTATTTTGTTGTTACAAATAATTCCATTTTTCACAGTTTAATGATTCCATTTCGTTCCTGTTCTCCTCTGCTGTGTACAAATTCAGTGGCACTCCTGGGAAGAAAGGTATAAAGAGAAAAACTTCTGGATTTGTTTTCTTCATATGCATGTTTATAAATCAAGCAGTTTAAAAGTAATACCTAAATAAAAAAGAGATCATAGACTCATGGAATGGTTTGGGTTGGAAGGGGCAAAAAACCTCAACAAGTGCCACCCTCCACCATGGGCAGGGACACCTTCCATTATCCCGGATTGCTCCAAGCCCTGTCCAACCTGGCCTTAAAAATAAAGGGGGAGGAGAAAAGGGAAAGGAAGAAAAAAGCTGTAATATTTTAAAATTATTTCCTTTCGTATCACCAAATATCAAGCATTACTCTTGATTTCAAGCTCCTCAATTACCACCAGGTTTTGAAAGTTTCTTGACAGAGCAAGACCTTTAATAATGTGCAAGATTTTTGCATTCCATGTGGATAAAATACTGATATGTGCAATTATTTTGTTTGACCATATCATAGTAAGAAAGGTTAAAAAATCAACGTAGCCACACACAACCTTCTCCAAGCTGCATTTTAATTTTTTTTTCCTGTTGATAGTGGTGGTTCTGTCACAAGTCAACCCTAAAGCAAATTAAAAAATTAATGGATCAGGCATGAGAATAATTATTGTGGAAAAGGCCTGAACTGTGCCTTTTCCAAATAGACCAAAAAAGATTGATGCAGAAATGACCCAAGTGGGCCCTACCAGCTTATTCAATAAGGGTCCACTCAAATTCCATCTGTGAACATTTGGTCGGCCCTTTTATGGCGATGAGGCCATTCCTCCAAGTCCATATTAATTTTTGTGCACATCTGTACACTCACCTAATCCCTGCCCACAGGCCACTCCAATTACAATTAAAAGAACAAGTTTAGAACTGGGCAAATTTTAATCACCATGAGTTCTGTCTGGTTATTTTAAAAAATAAAATCTGTGGATGTTGTTAATTTATTTTTTTTTTTTTTATTTCCACTTCAAGAAGAAACTGGTCAGACTGGTGAAGCTCCAGTGTCATCCTCATGGTTCTGATTTTCACTTGGATGCAGAACAATAGGAAGAAGCATCACTGGGCTTCTGGAGCTGACTGAATTCAGCATTCCAGTGCTGAAAGTATTCCATCGCACAAATCTGGAGTTTACCCTGAGATCAACAAGTAAATTACTGTTTTCGGGCTCTCATTCCAACCCCTGAATGCATACAATCAGCATCATTATTTTAAGCAAACAATTGCAAGGGCTTTAAATAAAAAATGCCGTGTGCACAGCATTTACATTTTAAGCACAGCATATTAATAGGAAGGGAGAAGAGAAAGATGACAACGAGAAATGTCAGCTGGTTTAATCATACTTAATATGAAAAGACTGCTATAACTTTAAGAATGCAGCTTAGCTGACTTTGGAGCTTAGGTTTTTATTTTTCTGCTTTATAGCATGCTTCAAAACTACTTGGACAAATACAAAACAAGAATTACAGTGCACCATAAGTTATTTTAATATCCTGTAGTGGTGTATACTTCCAATGAAATCCCAAGACTATTATTAAGGTTCTGTGTTTGTGTGAAAATGTCAAGTTGTTTCGAGTGACTACATACTCTAAATTATATATAACTGTTACTTTATAGCTAATAGGCACTAAAATTACTTTAAAACAGAAATGTAAAGTTATATTTTCATCCTTTTTGACAGATAATAAAGCTTATTTATGAGATACATTTTCTCAAGTATTAAAATATATAATGTTTACAAAAACATTAAAAATACCAATACTTGATATTTAGGCAAGAAACAGAGCCATCACGAAGATATTTTCCTGGATGTATCCAGCATGAAGCCAAAGAGGTGATAATGCAATAATTTCACTCGTGAAAGCCATTTGTTAAACCGGTAAAAAAAAAAAAAAAAAAAAAAAGAAAAAAAGAAAAAGGCAGTGCCTCAAAATGAGATTTAGATGCTTTCCCTCTCCCTGCCCATCATTAAACCACAGGTATGAAATCCTTGTGTGCATCCTCGAGACGGAACGATGCCACCCCACCCCTCCCACCCTTCATTTCCAACCCCAGCCGCTGAGCCACCCTTTCCTTAATTGCTTTGTTGTCCTGGCCCTGCCCGAGGAGGCTGAGGAGGGGGAAAAAAAAAAAAAAAGTTTCTTCTTTTTTTACAAGCGCCACGGAAAGGGACCCGAGCACCAGGAGTGATTTCTCCCCTTGTAAACTCCAGTTAGGACGGAGGATTTATGGAAGGGAAGATTGCTGCCGGCGTGGTGCACACTTAAGCGCACACACACACCACTGCTAACCCGCCAATTACTCAAGGGCTCAAATAAAAAGGGCTTCGCATGCAAATCGTCCCTGTTTATTCCTCCGGAGCACTTAGTAAATAAAAACACATAAACGTCGGGCTCCGTCTCGTCGCCTGAGAGGTGTGAGGGATGTCGGGCCGTGTGAGGGATCCCGGGATGAAGGCGAGGCTCCCCGAAGGTTGGGAGCTAATTGCCAAGCCCTCTGCTGTGATTAGGATTGCCTCTTCTTGCTGAGGGGCTGCGCCGAAATTTATGCTCCGCAGTTCTGCTCGGCGATATTATGCCGAGGCATGAACAAAAGAAAATTACCCCGAAGCGATGGAGTGCCACAACGCATTGTCGCTATTAATCTTTTAGTAATGGCAATGCTAATTTGACGTGATGCATAGTAATTTATTAATAGAAGTATTTGAAGTCCTAAACTTGAAATGTTCCGCGCGGGGAAGGAGGGCTCTTGGAAGAGGGTCGGGGGATGCAAAGAATTTCACCTCCAAAGAGCTTGCCTGGGCTTTGAGCCCCACCAGCACCAGCTGAAGACGAGCCCTGATGATGTCTGAGGGTTCGTCCAGCAGCTGATGCGGTTGTGTAACCCAACCCGGAGCCTGGTGCTGGGCACCAACCTTGGCCAAGCTCCACAGCCCCAGCGCCCAGGAGAGGGATGACGCCTTGGCAGAGGCGATGGTTGCCAGGCGCTGGTCGGCAGGGGATGCTCCTGCATCAACCAGCTCCCGGTTTTCTGGGAGAGGGGGGCAGCTGGGGCGCAGAGCCCCGGGCCCCCCGCGCCGAGCCCGCTGCCCAGCCTTGGTCTCGGCGGGAGGGCACAGCAGGCTGCTCCCGGGCATCGCCGCTCCTACAAACTGTTTGGCCGCGCTTATAAAAGGGCTAATCCGTGTTCACATCGCACGGGCTTTGTTCCTTCTCCCGAGCCATCATTAACTATTAATCGGGGGTGGGTTTCTCTTCTTCAAAGGTCTGGCTCCATTTGTTGTTTGCTCTCGGAAAACCAGGAGCGCGTTCAGGATGCGGGAGGGCGCGGGGAAGGCAGGGGTGTTTGTAAACATTGTAATGATCGTATTAAAAAAGGAAATGTGGTTAAAAATAAAATAAAATTTAAAAAACCAACCAAACAAACAACAAACAAACAAATAAAAAACCCAAAAAACACCAAAAAAACCCCAAACAACAACAACAACAACAACAAAAAAAAAAAACCAGCCAAGCAATAAAGGGAAAAGGAAGGTGTGTTTTTTCTTTTCTTTCTTTCTTTCTTTTTTTTTTTTTTCTATTTCTTTTTTTTTTCTTACATTAGCTGGCCAGAAAACTGCAGAAGAACCCCATGATTTGTTAGGAGAGCAGCACTGGAAAAACTGGGGAAGCCTTAAATTCCACTTGTCTGATTAATGTCAAGGTTACATTCGATCTACATTGGTAGCACACACGAATTTCATGTCCCCAGACCTTCACAGGAGTTGATGGAACAAGAGCCATTATTTATTGGCAGTAATGGCCACCAGCCAGGCTAGAACCTGGGACAATACATTAATAGCAGCAGGATGTCTTGGGAACAGGAGGCCATTAATGCAGGTCACCTGCACTGCAGAGTGGAGACTGGATCAGGTGGAAGCCATCAAAAACTTCTTCTCAAACTGGAAACAAGCAGAATCCAAACCCTGCTGCATCAATTAAGAGGAAATTCTTGTCGGTCTTCTGTGGCCTGCCATTCCCAGCATCCTCCCAGGGTCATTTCACCTTGACCACACCTGCATTTGGTGTCTTCAAGTTTCTTTTCAAGATCTTATACAAAATGATAATCCTTGGTTTGGCTTGTTTGGGAATGAGAGGTGTTTTAGCACATTCTAAAATAAGATCTTCTGGCAGTGTGTTGCTCCTTTCTCGTGCTCACAATTCTCTTCCACTGTAAATAACATTATCAAAGTGCATTACTTCAGAATATTAGTGGCACATCTCCAAAACCAAGGCCAGGATCTTACCCAGCAGAACCAAAGCAACTGCTGGAAATTCATTTCCACGTAGAAACCAAAACTCCTGACAGCATCAGGAATGGAACATCACCCAGACCCCAAGCAGGGTTGCTCTGTGCATTAGCATCACACGTGGCACTGCATATTCCCACAGCTAAAGCCAGTGAAAATTTCCCATTTGTGTCCTGTCAGATCCTCCACACCCAAGGGGTGGAAGAGGCTTCTGTACTCCAAGCAGGACCATGTTAGCACCACCCTGTTGGGCGATTTATTTGTTTTTTAAGAAGTGTGAAGTGGCTGTGGATACTTTTTAACTTCAGGCACTGGAAGACTTCATTTATAACCCGGTACCTTATTACTTGACTTTCCTAAACTCTCTTTTTCCTTTTGTTGTTTCAATTTATCTTGTATCACCACTCAAGCTCAGCAATGATAAAAAATAAAGGTGTTTTCTTTTGTCATGTAGGAAATGTGATTCATTCGTTGTCTTTAACAGGCCTTCAGACCACCAGACATACGTTCTATGTTTGGCAGCAATAAAAAAAACCAAAACCCAACAACAGCAGCTAAACAAATATATATATTTGTAAGGATTATAAATCAGCCCAAGTTATTCTGGCACTACTTTATATAAGACATTAGTGGGAGTATATTTGAAATATCGTGTGCAATTCTGGTCACTATATTACAGTCAGGACATTGCCGAGATTGAAAAGGTGCGGTGGAGGGCAACCAAAATGATTCAGGATTTGGGAGATGTGAATGAATGAAGACAAATTAGCTGGGTCCAGGCTGTGTTACTTCAGGGCTGGGTTCTGGGGGTGCTGGGGAGGGGGTCCTGCTTGGGCAGCCCCCTGAGGATGCTTCCCCAAGCCCTGGAAGCCCCCCAGGACAGCGGGAGGATGGGAGCTCCTGGCACGGCCGTGGCTCAACGAGGGATAAGTGGACTCGCAGCTACAAGTTGAGGGGGGTAGTAAATAATTCAGAGGCATGAAAAAAAAAAAAAAAAAAAAACCTGACAGGGAGGAAATTATCCATCCATTCATGTACTGAATTTAAGATTAGAGGAGCTAAAAAAACGCCGCGCATAAAGTAGTGCTAAAAGCAAAATATTGCCTTTCAGTAAGGAAAGCGTATTTTTTCTAACTTTTTTTTTTTTCCCTAAGATGGGGGAAATTAAAGGCTCCTTTTTGCACCTGCAAAAAAAAAAAAATTACTTCTGCTGTAGGGGAAAAAAAAAATAAGCTGTATGCAGGATTGGGAGGGGGGGATGTGAAGGTGAAAGGGTAAATCCTGCTCATTGCAAGACATGCTGCTGACCTGGAGGTTGTCGGTACAACCGCGCCGCAGGGACACCGTGCCAGGCCTGCACGGGTGACCCAGCAAGGAAAAACTTCTCCTGGAGACAAAAGCAGTCAGGAGCAACCCCCTGTTCTCAGCTAACTGAAGGGAAGGCAGTAAATCCCAGAATTAGATGCACTCCGTGTATCTTTCCCCCTTCCTTTTGTTTCGGAGCTCGGATGGATGTCCAAGCAGCAAGGAGAGCTCAGGCCAGTTCAAAGAGAGAAGGAAGGGAAAGTGCTAACACAAAAATATCCCTGGCTTTTGTTATTTACAAGAGGAAAATGTCCCTCACTTCATCCTGAGTACAGTTTATTCACACCACCTGCTCAGGCATAAGGGCCTGAGGAAGTAACAGTTTAATGGAACATGACAGGTGGTTGGAATTCTTCTGAAATATCTTTATTCTGTTTTTATTTAAAGAAAAATAAAAAAAAAAAGGCACGGAAAATAGGCATGAATGTTTGTTCATAGAATCACAGAGTCCTAGAATGGTTTGGCACTGAAGGGACCTCAAACCCATCCAGTGCCACCCCTGCCAGGGCAGGGACACCTCCCACTGTCCCAGGCTGCTCCCAGCCCCAGTGTCCAACCTGGCCTTGGGCACTGCCAGGGATCCAGGGGCAGTCACAGCTGCTCTGGGAATTCCATCCTCACCCTCCCAGGGAACAATTCCTGCCCAAAATCCCATCCAGCCCTGCCCTCTGGCACTGGGAAGCCATTCCCTGTGTCCTGTCCCTCCAGCCCTTGTCCCCAGTCCCTCTCCAGCTCTCCTGGAGCCCCTTTAGGCCCTGTCAGAGTCTCTGAGCTCTCCCTGGAGCTTTCCCTTCTCTGGGTGAGCACCCCTAGTTCTTCCAGCCTGGCTCCAGAGGGGCTCCAGCCCTGGGAGCAGCTCTGTGACCTCCTCTGGACTTTCTCCAGCAGCTCCAGGTCCCTCCTGTGCTGGTTATCCCAGAGCTGCCTGCAGTGCTCCAGGCTGGGTGCACCACAGAGGAACAGAAGGGGAGAATCCCCTCCCCTGCTGTGCTGTGCTGCCCCTCCAGCAGAAAGAGGGGTGGGTGAAGCCCCTCCTGAGGACCAGGACCTGTGACTGTGAAGCTGCTCCTGCCTGTGGAGGGTCTCATCCCATCCTCCTGGCTGGGCAGCCTGCAGCAGACCCCCTCTGTAGTGTCACCTGTCCCTTCTGCTCTGCCACGAACCCTCAGCCTGGAAAAGCACTCAAGGCTCTCATTAATTAAGCACATTCCTATGCAGTTTCTGACACCTGACAGGGTACAAAGTGTTCCCATCCACCCTACACGGGGCAATCTCGGCTTCCTGCTCGTGGAGTCAGATATCACTGAGGCTAAATCAATCCTGTGAGTGATGTGAGGCAGAGGCTTAAGACATTTAAGTATAATATCTGACTTGTGAGGGGATAAATATTCCACGTCTGGCTCCTGTGCACTGCTCAGAATGCAGGAGAGAGAGTCCTGTGTGCTGGGAAATGGGAGGCAGGAGCCTGAGAAGAGAAAATGACTTTAAGGAGAAGAGAGTGTGACCTCGGTGTTGGCCAGTTCAGGTAATTTTCACCCTCCAGCAGGACTGTGCCATGTCAGAGGCCAAATTACAACCCATCTGGTCAGTGAGACTTGAAGCTCAGGAGATTTTGTGAAGAACAGAAAGCTCCAAGAGCTCTATATATCTGTCAAGGGCTAAATTACGTTATGGATGAGAATGGACTTCAGTTTGGGACAGTTCAGAGATCTTTAAGTGAAATTTTCCTACCTAGGCAACACCTGCTCAGCTCCAATCCTTTGGAGAAAACTACAGCTCCAATTTTGAAGGCAAACAAATCCCATTTTTAAATACCACTTTATTTCCCACATTTTTTTGTTTTGTTTTTCATGTAAGACAAGCTAAATCCATCACCTCAGCCGCACTCACTTTAAAACTTCATATGTAAGACATCATTTATTTTCTTTATGGGGAATTTTTCAGGAAGATGGATAAGGAATATTCATACCAATATTAACAGGAGCCAATACCTTAAAACAGAGCCAGAAAACTGCATGGCTGGGCCCAGAGACTCCTGAAGTATTTAATGGACTCCAGGGATGGATGATCCTACTAGGATAAAAATGTTCCCTTCTCAAAACCTGAACCATTCCTAGCAAGAAGCTGCATGGGAATTTTTTTTCCTCCAAGATCTTTCATCCAATGGCTCACGTGCCTCTAATACCTGTAAGAAACACAAGGAAAGGCCCACGATACAGTAAATGACCACTCGAGGGACTTCCCAGCCTAACTGGAAGCCCATTTAGGAGAAACAAAATGTTCCTACATCAGCTATCCCAGGCTTTGCCAGTTGTACAACTTCCCAGCTTCCACCAGGAAGCTCATTTGGCTTTGGCTTCCCTCTCCCAGACTGGAATTCCATAGGCAGAATAACTCTGCACGCCGTGGGTGAGAGCCTGGGATAGCTTAAACAAACCCAGCACAATGTAAAAAGCAAATCAGTAATCTCATGTGATATTTAAAAGCTAAACTGTATTTAGGTAATGCTATTTAACTCATGTAATATGACAAATATATTTGAGGAGTATATTTATACTGTAACCCATTGATTTCCACAACAGGGATGAATTAGCCTTGCCTCTCTTAAGCAAATAAAATAAACATTGTGCTCAATCTTTAACTCTCGAGCTAAGCATGTTCCAGCCCCAACATTCCTGTTGCCTGCACGGCCAAATAGATTTATTCTCTGATGTCATTTTTCTCGTGTCATTTTGGAATTTGATTGCAGCATATTTAAAATGTTGGTTGCAATCATAACAAAGTGCAGCATTTAAAATGCATTCAACACACACATTGTCCTTGCGGGGAACGGTTATTTGTCTCTGTCCTCTGAGGAGGAACATGGTATGATGAGCAAAACCTGGTGTAATAAAGAAGAATGATGTGGAAAACCCCACAGAAAGAATGGCTCTTTATTCCTTAAATTAAATATGTTTGGGGGTGTTAAATATCTTATCGGATACAGTTGGAACAAAACTGTTAGACAAATAAAGTCGTGCTTGCTATTCCATCCAACATACTGAACAAATACAGGAAAACCTTCCCATATGAATAATTGATAAAGGATTAAAACTGTTAAAAGCATATATTTTCCATGCACCAAGGGTATTTGTCTAATAGGTTTCCACTGTGATAAGCAAAGTACATCTCCTGCTTCATAATTTCGAGATAGTTTTTGATATTAAGTGAAGATTTTTTTTTTTTTCTGTGCAATGTGAGTCATCCAGGTTCACTCTGCTTGGAGTAAAAGCAGAGGGAGAAATAAGCCATGGCTTTGGGAAGGGTGGAAAAGACAAAAAGGGAAAACACCCGTGGAGGAACAGACACTGAGGGAGCACTGGGACACTGCAAAATACCCAGACCAGCTCTCAGTCCTGGCTACTTGAATATTTTTGTTCTTTGATAAAATCAAAAAGTTGTGCATTTTGTCCTAAAGCAGTGATAAATTTAATCCAATTTGATAGAAAGAAAAGAAGTTTGTGAAGAAAACACAGAGAATCACAGAATAGTTGAGGCTGGAAAAGCCCCTCTAACACCATCTAACATTCCCCAGCACTTCCAAGGCCACCACTCACTCATATTCCAACATTCCACATCTGCAGGGCTTTCAAACCCCTCCAGGGATGGGGACTCCACTATTCCCCTGGGCAAACCTGTGCCAGAGCCGGACAACCCTTTCCATGAAGAAATTTTCCAAATATCCAACTTAAACCTCCTGTGGTGCTGAAGTCAGGAGGCAGCTGGCTGCTCTTCCACAGCAGAACATGCCTCACTGCAGCTCCACTTCCTTATTGAAATCATACATAGGAAATACTCCCCTGGCCCCACACTCCACTGGATTTTATTCCACTATATCCAAAATTACTGTCTTTGTAGTAAAGCTTGGTTTTATTCTTTTGATACCAAAACAGAAGTGGTTGTGCTGGTCTCATAAGGCAAAAATAGATATTTTCCCATAACCAGGCTTGGATACCACTTTAAAATAGAAAAGCAGAAAATCCTGGAGTGCCTGCTATGATTAGCAAGATACTGCTCTGAATTTTGGGTTCACATTTAACACTAAAGGAGGGTCACAAGGATGCTGTTGTCTTACTTGGTGGGTCCCACCAGTGAGTGTTGAGTTTGGGTGATTTGACAATGAGTGGAGAACCAAAGGTCACAACTGGACCCCAAGGATTTCACTGGGCAGCCCTTCAGCTGTCCCCGTGCTTAAACAGCTTCTGGGGTCACCATTCCTTTGTCATGGCTTTGGCTACAACCACTTTGCTATTCCAATAAGCCTGGAGCACCCAGGAAAAGCCAGCACAGGTGATAACAGCAGATTTGTTTCAAGAGCCCACAGACGCAAATTTTATTTTTTTTTTTCCCCAGACTGCCATCAATTCCATAAAAGAAGAATTCAGACGAACTGGAAATGTGCAGGGCATTTTGAAAAGCAAATGAACAAAAATGTTTGGTGATCCTTCACCCAACTTGTGCTGCTCAGGAAAAGTTTCAAACTTGTAGAGAAAATCCCTTGTGAGTCAATATTCTAATTGCTCCTCACTATAAAAAGGGGTTGGAGAAAAATTTTTGTGGACTTTGGGACTAGAGAAGCGTTGAAGTGAGGTGTAGCCAGGACTGGAAGGAGCTCTGAGGACACTGGCCTCCCACATTCCAGACTGGGAAGCAGCAGGAGGTGCACACCATCTGATTTTAGCTGCACTGACAAACTTCACGTGGGAAAGCCTGTGGAAGGCCCAGCTTAAAGGGCAGAGCTCAGGATGCAGGCAACTGAGGTTGGACTTGCTGATCTTGGAGATCTTCTCCAACCTTAGCGATTCTCTAAGGATTCTAATTCTGCAAAGCATTTGGGGTCAGCTTTGCTGATTTCCTCCAAGTCCCTTCTCACCCCCACCAAGGGAAGTTCCACAGCCTCAACCAGGAGGAACTCCAACATCCCACATCTGCTGGAAGCACCTCAAGACTGGGGTAATAAATAAAACCTGCAGTGCCCCTTTAAAAATCCTAACTTGCCTTCCAACACACACACACACACATAAAAAAAGAAAAGTAACACAGGAGCCTTCAACTCTGAGCCTGTTTGTTGTGCACGAGTCATCCCACACTCGGAAAAGAGCTAATTTTTTTAGCATCCTCTGCTTTCAAAGCAAGCAACTAAATGCAGAAAAGTGGGGCCTCCCCAAGGGACTGCCTCCTCCCTGTGATGCACATCGCCTGCAGCTAACATGCAAGTAGGACAGACACAGAACTCGAAAATCCCCCGCCCTACAGACGACTCCACGAAAGACAAAGAGAAATGGTTGTTTGGCATGCAAAATCCGGCTCCTGGCCCCCGCCCGCGGCCAGGGGCTGCTCCCCTGCCCCGATTCCGTAGCAAAACAACAAAAAAAAATTTGTCAGTAGAGCTCGGGAGGGACCTGCGGGGGCACCAATATGGATGGGTCAAAAACTGGATGACCTTAAGCTCTGGATATTTTAAATACCAAGGAAAAGTGAGGTGCTGGATGTGTGACTCATGGGTATTGTTGGGCTATTTTCTGTTGGCCACTCACCCCAATTTTTTGGGGCAGAGTTTGTCTGTTCACATCACCACAGCCTATCTCCTCCCCAGCCTTACATTACATAACCACTTGCTAGGAGGAAAGCTTTTGAAAAGGCAGGGGGAAAGAGGGAAAGGGAGTAAAAGAAAGAAAATAAAAAAGCCCTGGTACAAAATATATGCAGAATTTGTTTTCCAATGAAGGTCTAATAGGGCTACCTCTTAAGTCTGGATATGTAAAAAATTGCCCTTTTCACAGCTGATAAAATACAAATTAATCCTTAGAGGATTTAATATGTGCCTATTTATTACTTTCAAGTATGAAAGTAGTGCTGCAATTAATATAGCCAGCACTCCTGTATGCGCTGCTCCGTGGCATTGTCTTTGAAACAAGAAATATATGCAAAGCTTTTATACACAGATATGTACAGAAACACACACACACTCACAAAATGAATACATTTCGCCTTAAAATCTGCAAAAGCCAGTGTTGATGCTGTGCTTTTTCAAAGGCTAAACATCCAGCGTGCCTCTGTTGTTCCACTGCTGCTGCTGGAGTCCATGTGAATGAACTCCAAAGCTTTAAATTAAGGTGTCTGATGGGTTTATTCTGGGAAGTGTAAACATTTTAAAAATAAAGAAACATTTTTCTGTGTCTTCACAGGTTAACGTTTGTTTAACCTCCAATCTTTTATTTTTTTGTTATTTTTATTTTTGTTTCTTTACTAAGTACCATTCCATTAATTTCCTTGTCTTTCCAAATTAACTCTTGGCATGCCAGCCCCAAATTCCCAGTCAAACCACTTGTGCCTGTCTTCAGACAGCAGAGTTGTCATTTTAGACTCAATTGGCTGGAAAAAAATATTCTTTACTTGCCAGCTCCTATGCACATATATTTATTTTTTCCATCTATTTAGCATATATTGGCCAGGAGACAAGTTTCTGGTACTTTGCACACTTTAAACATTGCTGACTTTGAAGTGAAAGTGAAAGGGATCCATATTATAATGATTATTTTTGGGGGCACTATTCAGAAATTGTTACTACTCGTGCAGACCTGTAAGATATGTATGCATGTGCATGCTTGTCACTCTCATATATATAAATATATGTCTGTGTGTGTGTACACATATGGATTTAAATAATAATAATAATAATAACCTTCAGGTCATTTCTTTATATGCCACAGCTTCAAAAATTTTTTGGTGGAAAGGGAGAAATGAAAATGATTCCATTTTTATCCTTCGGTAATGAATCCCCCAAATTACCATAAGCCTTGTTCTTTAAGTTCAGGCTAATGAGTCCCATTTTATTCATATTTTTTGAAGGGTCGACTTTGTGTTTGATAGCCTCCCTTTGTTTATCCATCACCAAAGTCTATATAATTTCCTGCGTTGTCCCACGTTTATTTACAATCTCTCCAGCGATATTTATTTAGGGTAAAAAGACCACCTTGGCAGGAGAGGAGGAGAGCAGCTCTCCTGCATTCCGCTGCCTCTCCCGTCCCATCTCAGCCCATGGAGCTCTTTTGACAGACAGCACGAAAAAAAAATCTGCATAAGGAAAAGTAACTGACAGCTGGGGTCAGACTCTCTCTGTTTAATGACACTGCCAGTTACACATTTTGAATTGTTTAAATATGAGTCTACAGCTTCAACGATCATCATCTCACTGGTTCCACTTTTCATACCCAACAGCCAGGAAAGTGACACGTAATTACACACTTACTGATGGTATCGCCGGGGCCGATAATTAAAACTGCCACTGGAGGATTGCTATTGCGAGGCTACAGCTGGGATGTTGTCAAGAGGTAGAAACTCCAGCAGCTTTTAACGCTATCTTCTTACAGGTGGACCACGGTGAAGGGATGGAAAGGCCTCAGCACATCATTCACAATGTCTCGCACAAATGAAGAAAATCTATTAACAATCCTATAAGTGAAATACAAACACGCTGACCCCAGGGTTAAACTGTCGGCGTGGACGTCGCCGGGAAGCATTGTTCTTTTTTTCTTTTTTTTTTTTTTTTTTTTCTTTTCGGATGTGTTTACAGAAAAAAAAAAAAAAAAGAAAAAAGAAACGCCACCAAACCCAAGCCCCGCTGGGTTATTTTGCCACCTTTGGGACAAAGCACAAAGGGATGTCGGGTGGGCAGCAAAGAACGAGCCCTGTTTACTTCTGATGGGCTCGATGAGTAGCTGAACTCAGGGATGAGGCATCAACGAGCTGCCAAAGATAAACAACAAGGAGAAAAAGAGGAAAGAGCTCGTTTGGCACGGCAGATCCTGTTAAATAGAGGTTTGTATCCTGCCTTGGTAAAAACAGAGCAGAGGAATGATGGGCTTGCAAGGCCCATCAGCACAGCCAAGGGAGTGGAGCACTCCATGGACAGCCCAAATGTGGGCAAGGTTTGCCGTTGGTTTGATGCCTCACTCTTGATAAACCATCCCTCGATTTCTCCTGTCATGAACAGAGAATAAAATATGAGCAAATTATGAGGGAATTACCCCCTGCATAGTACTTGGTGGTGGCTTTATTTCAGACTTTCCCAGCGCACTTAGGGAGCTGTACGGGACACAAGGTCAGAGGAGGAATGCAGGTGACAGCCTGACCTTGCAGGGCTGGGAATCACTGCCAGCACCAGCTCCTCTGGCACTTGGCTCGTGTCAGGCCCCTGACACACAGCCATGGACAGTTGGGATTCACTGGGACCTCGGCTCCGAGCCATCCTGGGTTGAGGTGAATGAAGCATTTTGGCACAAGAGCAGCTCCACGTTTGCAGGTTTGCTCCCCAGCCGCTGAACTCAACCATCTCCCGGGCTTCAGCTGGGCTGTGGCCAAGGCAGCCTCATCTCCAGGCTTCCCACTCAGCCCCTCTGGCTCCAGAGGAGACGTGTGCTACCACCTGCCATCCACAGGCAGCTCCTTTGTGCTCCCACGGCCACGGGAACTCTCCTGGCACTCTGCTCCTGGCCAGTGTCCCCTTCCTGCCTGCATGAAATGTCCCCAGCAATCTCAGAAGCAATAACAAGGACATGCATCCCCAGGCAGCCTTAACAGGCCTCTCCCAGTTGGCCTTGGTGAATTTACAGATGCAGAGAAGGCTGAGAAGAGGAGGCAGAGAGTCAAAAGGATGAATCCTCAAACACCAGAGGAGTCAGGCAGGAAAGAATCCCAGAATCCCTGAGGCTGGAAAAGACCTTCGAGATCATCAAACCCAACCTGTGCCCAATCCCCACCTTGTCCCCAGAGCCCTGAGTGCCACCTCCAGTCCTTCCTGGGACACCTCCAGAGATGGGCACTCCAAACCTCCCTGGGCAGCCCCTTCCAAAGCCTGGCAATCCTTGCCATGATGAAATTTTTCCTGATGTCCAGCCTCAAGCTCCCCTGGTGCAGCCTGAGGCCATTTCCTCTCGTCCTGTTGGCTTCTTCTTCATCTTTCCCTCTCTGCAACCATTTCTGCATAGAAATTCCACATTTTCCTACTGCAGCAAGTTGCATAATAAAAAGACAAAAAAAACCCAAAACAACTTCTGCTCAATTGCTACTCAATTATCACTTTTTTCTTTCTTTTTATGCCAGTCCTGAAGGTCTTCTCCTCCTCCCAATGTGCCAATCCTACTGCCTGAATATAAATGGTGTTTCTTGACTCCTGATGTGCTAAAATCTAGGTGTCCTTTGCCCTGGAATTACCTAATTCTGAAGTAAAGTACACAGTCCTTCTAAGACTTTGGAAATTAAGATCTTGAAAACACTCATTTATTTTCCCCGAGCTGATTTATTTTTTAAGCATCAGAGCTGTATATTTAATTTGGGGAACTTATAAAATATTTCTACTGAAACTGGGAATTTCTAAGTTTCAGGCCACTTTGGGCATTTTGGAAAATTAGATTAGTAAAGAACCTTGAACAATTTAAGTGCTATAAAACATATTTAACCAGAAATTATGACAGAACTAAGCCCAATTCTCTGTGATTTGAGTATTTGCCAGTGAAATGGACACAAAAGTCCAGCTGTTATTAATGTTGAGTGCTGAAAAGTACTGAAATCAACATTAATATTTTTTTTTCTAGACATTGTCCCTCTGTTTCAGAATTTCAGTTTCTTCCTTAATGCTCAGTAAACTATTATTATAAAGTATTAAAATAATTTTAAGGAATATGTACTACCTTCCTTCATTGAAAGCTCACATCTATGATAAAAAAAATAATTACAAATAATATCTATTAAGGATTTTTCAATGCCATGGCCAAGGCAAGACCCTAAAACAACCAGACAAGCAGCAGTCAAATCATCTGTAATTGAATATATTTACATTTACTTACAACACTTCTTTTTTCCTGGAAATTTAGCACCTGAAACTCAACCCTGTTGAGATGAAAGGATGATTTACAACCACCTTAAGCAGCAGCATCATTTCACTCTGCAACACCTTTCCTAACACAACAAAGTTGCACTTTCCTGCTACAAAAGTCCTCAGTTTTGGGGGTTTTTTATTATTATTTCGAACAAATATTTGATAACCAACCTGTGTTGGCTGCCGATAAATGTTATTCTGCAGGGTAAATGTTATTCTGTGGGATAAAGGAGGCAGATTTCCCACTCTGCAAGGACAGGGGGGCACCTGGATGTTTTCACACGTGCAGGCAACAGGTAAGGGTGAAATGTTGGAACAGACCAAGTGGATGTGGATCCTGGACAAATCCAGGGGTCACCAAAACTTGCATAGCCCCACCAAGTGTTTCAGCATCCTCACCTGGCCCAAAGGAAACCATCAAACCTTGATTTCATAGCATCATGGAATTACAGGATGGTTTAGGTTGGAAGGACTTTAAAACCCATCTCATTTCACTGCCCCACATTCCTCTGGACCAGGTTGCTCCAAGCCCTGTCCAACCTGCCCTGACCACACCTTCAGAGGGAAGAATTTCTTCTCAGCATCCATCCAGCCCTGCCCTCTGGCAGTTTGAGGCCATTCCCTGGCTTGTCCTGGCACTCCATGCCCAAAACCACCCTGGACTTCCAGAGGAGCAGGATTCCATCTGCAAAAATGCCAAGCTGCTTGCACTGCATATGGAAAAATGTCATCAGCTGGGATCTTCCTGTGCTGGAAGAGTCTGAGAATAAAGAGCTGGCTGCTCTGGATGGCACCAGAGCACTCCTGGAAGAGGTAAAATTGAACACCATCACCCCTGTTCTTCATCACTGCCACTTCACAGGCTGCACCTAAAAAATGACACTGAGGAAACAGCTCAGATTGAGTCTCCCAGGCTGGAATACACCTAATTCACACCAGGATGAGCAATGGCAGTGGTGACTCATTCTGTGTAAGGTACCAGTGCATCTGCAGAGGTGGCACCACGCAAACACCACAAGGGACAGGCACAGCCACTTCAGCATCACTGCCTGGGCTGCCACAAGAAAGTCTGGGAAGAGCCTAAATCACTGCAGTAAGGAGAGAAAGAAGGGAAGGGAGGTGAGGGGAGAAGGGAAGAAAAAAAGTACTAATCAGCTGTGGGTGTAGTGCGTGATAATTAATGATTAACTCTGATAAACAAGATTTGGAAAAATACTATTAAGGTTTTTAATTGCAAATTTTAAGATAGTGTGAGCAAAAGTATTCCAAACAGATATGTTACAGTACTCCTGAGCAGTGAAATGTGAAAACTGATGGAAATGCAATTGTTGCAAACAAAATAGAGCAAAGACAGATGAGAAAAAAATAATTTTGGAGGAATGAGAAATATGTGGAAAAAGGGCTACTCTTTATGGACAGGGATGTCATGGAAAGGTCAGGCCTTCACCAGTGCAAACCCACACAGCACTGCTGGAATGCTGCTGCCTTGGAGCAGTGCTACTCTATAGATCCTGATGAACCCAGATTAAACTTCACTCATATTTGATTCTTGGGTCCTGAGCCACACAAATTCAATAATGCCACAATTTCTGGCTGAAGTAGGCACACAGCACTAAAAAAAGCCAGCTTTTCTTCCAGCTGGATTTAACTGGCAGCATGGATAGCAGAGCAGGGACAGAGCCAGGGCCATGGAAGCATTGCTGGGGGAACTTCCACCCAGGCCTTTGCCAACACACCTTCAGCCCAACCAGCAATGTCCAGAGCTCCGCCCCAGCCTGGGAGCCTTTGGAGCAGCACTGGCAGCCAAGGGAATTCCCATGGAAGCAAGGCAGGGACGCTAAAAGTTCCCAAATCCAATTTTCCCTTGTGAATTGAGCCTCAGCTCGTACCTGGCTGTGCAGAAGTGAAGGATGGCAGCGTGGCCCGTGTGCCCCCTGTCACTGACAGTGCCCTGCTCACCAACCCTGTCCTGCTCACCACATGAGCCTGGGGCTGAGCTGGGACTGCCTGGGCTGTTGGAGCCTGGAGGCTGAACATTTCAGGCTTTCTGTGCTGAGGGGCACTGACCTCAGGCAGGCACTGCATTTGACTTGAGGCTGTGGAACAGAATTCCAAGGTTGAGTGATGGCACTGGGGTTTGGGTGCGTGGTTTGAATTTGTGTGATCTCACAAGGTGAAAAACTGAGATGAAGATTTTAGTGTAGAGTAGTGTATGAAGCAATACGGAGGATTTTAGGCATTGTCTAAGTCCTTCTTTTTCTTCGTCTTCTTCTTCCTTCTTCTCCATGGTTTTAGGTGGTTTTCTGTAAGTGGTTGGTAAAATCCGCATTACAGACTTCAAGTAGTTAGTTATGGGGTTTAAAGTAAAAATAATTTAGGTGGCATTTCATAATTGGATGGATTGTCCTTGACAAGACCTTGTGGAGATAGAGAGGTGCTCCATTTTACCTCTGAACTTGCACTGGGTTCTCTTACCTCACACTGAGGGAGACAATCACACCCAGGAGGCACCACATCCCATCCTGACACCGAGCTCAGCCCTTCCCAAAAACCCACACAGCTTTCAGGTGCCACTTCAAACCCATCACAGAATCCCCACCTGTGTTTGGTGGATGCCCATCCAAGACCAGCCTCTGGAAACAGCTTTAAAGACACAACCCAGCATGGAGCTGTCTAAATATGTGGATCCTGGGGCGAGTTGGAGGCTCTTTGATGGGTGTCTCAGGGATTAGGGAGCATCTGCACTTTTTGTGAGGGTTTATTTCTGACCCTGTGCAGGTGCTTAAAACTCAGCATATTTTCTGCTTGCAGTTACTCTCCAGGTTGTCTGTGGAGCTCAGAGGATGAGCAATAATAAACACACGCTCACCCTTCAGCCCATAAATATCAGCTCCTTCCCAATCCCTGGCTTAGAGGTGGAACCTCAAAAAGAGCAGGTAATTCTGCTCTGCTGTCATCTGTATCGTATCCACCATGTGCCAAACCTTGCAGCAGCACAAGAGGATATTTTATTAGCTGATAAGCTGGCCTGCTATTCACTGAGGAAGAAGATTATCAAACAAATTACACTGAGAACCAATAATAGGGGAAAGGTTAATGATTTCTGTAAGCCACCGAATTCACCCGCCCCTGTAGTTTACTAAGAAAATTAGGGTTTCTTCACGCTGAGCTTATGGGAACACTTTACCCATATTTCAACCCTTCTTTCCTCTGAGATCTTTGACATCACTGCTTTCTTGCTGGAGAATTTACATTAAGGACAATTATAAAACAAAAAATATACCACCATTCAGGAAAATATACAACTTCTTATCAGAGGGATGTGGATGTTCTTCTTGCCAGTCTACAGACATGGAGATTAAATTTCAGAGAGAGATTTATTTTGTGCTATTGTCCTGTTATTCACCAGAGGATTGTGCAATGCAAGTAATCTGATCAGAATAATGCATAGGGACATATTTCAGAAAACCAATAATTGTGGTAACGTTGAGCTCTGCTAGGTGCCAAAATAAAGTCCAAAATCACTCTCCCTCTTTTCCACAATTCCTTAATCATGGCATCATAATGTGCTGCTCTGTTGTCCATTAAAGCCACAAGCTTGAAGTAATCAATGCTGGACATTTGGAGATTTATTGTAATTTTAGATCTACAGCACTTTTGCTGGCTGAAAAGCAAAATTATAGTTTATAGGTGTGCCATATCTTACATTTTACAGCTTTTACTTCTTTAAGCCGGCTTGGTGTGGGTTTTTCTTCTTGGCTTGAGGTTTTTTTTCCTTTCCACCTGAGTGCTGCAGGCTTTTTTATGATGTTAGGAAGCAGTTAAGGCAAACAACAGAAAAAATTACTAAAACTGACTGTATTTAAATTCTGTTTACTTCCTTAACCTTTTGACTTACCTATACAAAAAGTAATCTTTCATAAACAAGTCCCAAACAAAATCATTGCCTATTTTACTTTCCTTAAACCCTTGTGGAATAAGCAGAAATTGTAACAAGATCCTTGCGACCGTTTTTTATTCCGCACATATTTGCAATGATTTTATAACTGATGCTTGCTTTGCCTCTCCACATTATCACAATCAGTGCATCCTGGGATTAAAAACCATTTAGGGCCCAACTCTTAAAGGAACTCCCCACACAGCAGTATAATGAACACTGTTCCTTTTTATTGTTGCTGGCTTTATTGATACGCCAAAGGCGCCGCTAAGCTCAGTTCTCCCTCTAAAAACAAAGGGCTGACCCATTTCCCTTCATGGTTCTGGTACAGAGACAGCACAAAAGCTTTGGGGAAGGCAACCCTGAGACCCTACATGGCCAGCATGGGGCTGGGTCAAACGTTTCACGTGTCTCAAGACAGATGTCCATGAGTTTTCTTTCATTTTTAGGAACGTGTCAGCACAAATGATCAGGGAATCAGAAAAGACTTGGGTTGGGAGGGACCTTTAAAGGTCATGCAGCCCAACCCCTCCATGATGAGCAGGGACATCTTCCACCAGCCCAGGCTGCTTGGGTTGTTTGAATGAATTCATCATTCCCTAATCAGTGGTTTGAGGGGTAGAGGGGCAAGGCAATTAACCACCATCCTTAGGAATCCATCCACATCCTGATTCCAGGACAGCCAGTGGCATCCCCTGCTCCTGCTCCATCCCTGATGCTGCAGATGAGCTCCTTCAACTCACCACCAAGAAACCATCCAAGTTCAGGGGATTGCTTCACTGTGTTCTAAACTTCAAGTGATTACAAAAAAAAAACTGCTGAGGGATATTCTGAATAATAATGGATTCAGCAGGTGCTTGCACAGAATGAACTTAATCCTGTCTTGCATGTTCTTGTGACCTGGAGACCAAACTGGGGCTCACATCTGTTGCAACAGGACACAAAAGGAAGACACGGACTCCATCATTAGAAGACTGACAAATGACTGTTTATTTTTGGGAATTTCTTCTCTTTTATACTATTTTACAGAGAACAACTCGATTGGTGAAACAAAGACAAACTTTTTTAATCACATTGGTCAAACCAGAGGGACATCAAGAAGTCCCTCCCAGGGAAAGAATGTAAACAAAGGTTACAGATAGAAAAACATGTCTCTTGTTGACAGAAAACTCTCTGGGAAAAGAGTTTCAGAAAACCAAAACTTCTCAGGCACAAACCAGGAAGAATTACAGGCAGAATTACACACATCAGTTTCATGGACATGCCAAGATCTGCTCATCATGGAGCACAGCAAAAACGAACCCAATATTTTAGTTAACACTGTGTAACCATGCAGCCCCTCACTTCTTACTGCACCTTTCAGCCAAGTGCAGCTCAAATCCATACGAATGAGGATTCTTTAACCACTGCTGAAATATTAGAATTCCTGTGAAATACAGCACTGCTGGCACAGAAAATAAATGTGTGAGTCCCTGTTAGGAAACAGAGTGCAGAAAATAAGTCTGATTAATGTGTTTTAGACAGGTGAATTATAGCTTAGCCCCATTGAAATGTGACCAGACACTTTGAAACTCTCACTGGGTCCCGTCTGAGAGCACAAATGGTGACGTTTTACATTTCCTGGGAAAGGCAGGCACCCCAACAGCAAAGTTACTGGGAAAATCTGTTACCCACTGACCAACAAATGCCATTCCCTGCAGCAACTCCTATTTCTGTGGAAGGCCCCACTTCCACAACCCCCCTGGCACAGTGCCAGTTAGTTTTCATGGAAGGAAAAGGTCCCAGCTCAAGTAACAGATCTCCCAAGCCAACAGGAACAGAACTAGAAACTCTGTAATTCGAGAACCTAGAAAGAAAAATTCCTAAGTAATTGCCTGTGCAAGCACTGAAATGGGAATGTTGTGTGTCACAAGACAAGGATATCACAAAATCCCAGAACCCTTGAGGTTGGAAAAGACATCCAGATCACAAGATCCCAGAGCCCTTGAGATTGGAAGAGACCTCCAGGATCATTGAGTCCAACCTGTGACTGATCCCCACCTTGTCACCCAGCCCAGAGCACTGAGTGCAGTCATTCCTTGGACACCTTCAGGGATGGGAACTCCACCACCTCCCTGGGCAGCCCCTGCCAATTGCTGACCACCCTTTCCATGAAGGAACTCTTCCTGATGTCCAACTTGAACCTCCCCTGATGCTGTTTGGAGCTGTTCTCCCTTGTCCTGCTCCTTGTTCCCTGGGAGAGGAGGCTGATTCCCACCTTCCCACAGTCTCCTGCCAGGTAGAACCGATCCAAACTAAAAAACAATTGTCACAGAAGGGATGCAAAAGCCTCCCAGAGTGAAGCCATGAGGTTTTTTGTATTCCCAGAGTGACCCACAGGCTCTGCTGGGAGGGGGAATGTGGCCATTGATTTCAATGAGTGCAGGATCAAGACCGTAATGCTCGTAGCAGCCATACACATCAGTGTAAACCTATTTGTAACAGAACCTAAGGGCACATTTCATGCATGGCTGGGAGGAAAACCCACTCACAATGGAGGGCAGGAGCGTTCATGGAGAATTTATACTACAAAAGGAAAAGGAAAAACTTTCCTCTATGCCTCTATGTGAATTCATCAATTTAACTTACACTTAAATGGAAAATCGCTATACAGAGACCATAAAAACGTATTATGTTACCAATTGAATGGTTTACACTGCTGGCAAGCTCAGGGAAAACGCACCTTTTCACTATCCCCAGCCTGAGTGAAGCACATTATGAAGGATCCCATATATATCCTTAACTTTTGTACATGGCAATTCTCTTCGCATGTGCTCTCCTTACCCTAAATCAAGTGAGTGATGAGAAGAAGGATGAGCACGGGTAGAGAAGGGAAGGAGATGTAAAGAAAAAGAAAAGTGGAGAAGGAAAATAAAGAGAAAATAAAGTTAGGGAGGAGGAAGAGACAGAAATGGAAAATAGAGCAAGAAAAGGGCAAGGTGTTTCTCAGGAGTCCAGGGTAACAAATGCATCTCAATAAAGGCAGGCTGCTCTAAAAGGAAAACAATTCACACATCTCGCCTTCCTCACGTATATTCTCGTTGCACATGCCAGGAGGCAGGAGGGCAGGAAGAGACCAGAAAACAGGGAAAAGAAGACATGGTGCTGGGCAGCACCTTGGCTTAGCCAGCTGTTTCCTGCAATAAATCCATTGCTTGGTGCTAAAAGAGAGTGTTTTATACCCATCTCCATTCTCTGACTGCCACAGACAACAGATGATGGTGCTGGGGGGCTCCTCTGGAGCAGAGCTCAGTAAATGCTGTGAGAAGGGACATTCCAAAGTTCTCTTGTCCTGCTGCTTCCCCACACATTTGCAGGGAGGCAAAAGAGGAGCAGTCACAGTGTGGCTGTGTATCTTCAGAGGTCAGTGGATGGAGGTCAGCTGTGGCTGGAACAGCACAGAGCAGATCCAACAGTCTAAAACCAAATTTTCCACTCCCAGAACTGCAGCTATAAATGGATATAAAGCATTTCTGGGTGGTGGGGAGCTGGCACAGGGTGCCCAGAGCAGCTGTGGCTGCCCCTGGATTGCTGGAAGTGTCCAAGGCCAGGCTGGACAGGGCTTGGAGCAGCCTGGGACAGTGCAAGGTGGCACTGGATGAGCTTTAATTTCCCTTCCCACCCAAATCCCCCAACAATTCTCTGGTTTTCTGCATGGACATGGACATGGACTCCTGCATAGACCTTTATGCAGGAGGTTGCAAAAATGGAAGTTTCTCAAACACCTTTGTCATATTTTATTATTTTTATAAGCCAGTGTGCCACATCCCAAAGTTCAGCATGTTGGGGACACCAACATACAGCATGGGAGCAAGCCCTGATCCATTCCTGCCACTCCCTGCTCAGTGGGATCTGGCACAAACAGCACTCCTTGGATGTTCCACTAACTCAGATTCCTGCCAAACCCCCTCAGAATTAAAGTGCTGGTGACACATGGTGTCCCAACTAGACCCCACACTCAGGCAGTGCAACCCTTGGCACGAAGGAGATTTCCCCAACCCTGTCCCCTTGCTCACCAGTCAGGGGTCTGACCTCTCCAAAGAGTCAGGTTTCAGTCCCCTCTAAAATTTTTTACAGCTCAGAAGTGCAAAGGGAGCAATGAAACTCTCACCTTTTAATGCTGAGCTCCCCAATGGGGCTGCTGATCGGGGCAGGGGGTCCTTAGGAGGTTCTCTCCTTCATGGCCCCCTCCTTCCTCTTCCTCCCTCATTCCCATGTAAATATCCACTAATGCAAAGAACAAACATTCCACCCAACCTAAGCACAAGAAAAAAAAAAATTAGGCATAGGAGATTTGGAAAGTGTCGCTGTTTTTGTTTCTAAATCCTTTGTGCAAAGTCTGATTGGTCTTTACTCATGAACAACTCAAAAATTACTTTACTTTTTATTTCTCCTCTCGCTTCCTTCCCCCACAGAGTAGTTTGGTGAGTATTGAACAGCTCTGTCACAGGGATTACTGATGTTAATCAGGACCACACAGCCACATTACACAGAAGTTTTTGCAGGGACTATCCTAAGGAATATAAATTAACGGTGGAGATTGTTCTGGACTGCTGACTGCAGTGTTGGTTACTGTGTGTTAAGAAAACTGCACTGTGCAAATCCCAGGAGCTCCGAGAATGATGACAGGAATGATCAAAGGAAGGCTGGAAATCTATTTATTAATGAAATATAAAGAGATTGGTAGACAACAATTATACCTTAGAAGGAAGCCCATAAGAGAAGATGTGATGCAGTATAAAAAATACTGATCAGCACAGATGAGGCAGATCAAGAGCTTCAGACTCAAAGCACACAATCAATTAAACGCTCGCAAATTCAAAGCAGATGAAAAGAAATTTTGTGTTGCCCAACCTGCAACTCAGACAAATGAACGTTGCTGGGATCTGCACGGCAGCAATATTCCAGATATTTTTGTATCACAAAGGAGCAGGATCACTCCTCACAGACTCTGGAAGGGGCGTTACACAGCAAAGCCCGTCGCCAACGCTGTAACCAGAATAAGATCTAAAGGGAAGAAAATTCCCCAAATCCAGAGCTTTTTATGCCAGTGGTGTCCACGGAAGGACAGGGGGCAGGGGCAAGGTGGGCGAGGTGAGGGGCAGCAGTGCTGATGGAGTATCTCAGACACGTTTCCTGTGCAGTCACAGCCACGCATTTTATAAAACTCTGGCTGTCCCACAACAACGTGCTGAAATCACTTGGAAAAAAACCCAACAAAACAACCCATTAATTGTGTTGGGAGCCCCTGCTCATAATGATGACCCACCTGATCCCACTGACCCCAGAAGCGACGGTAAAAGGAGGCGTTGGAAACGGCCGCGCGTCGGGTTCTGCTCAACTCAAGCTGCCTGAAGAAGAGCCACATAAAAATGCCATTAAAATAAACTTTGGTAGACAGAGACCTGGTGTAAACCAAGTGTAAACTCTGAGTGGATTTTTACTACAGAGCCATAAACCTCGGAAAATAAAAGTTTGTGGAGGAAACCGAGAGAGACATCGATCACGGGGACACCGGGTGCTCCCGGGGTCTGGAGGCACCGGCTCTGCCCTGCAAATCTCACCTTCTTCTCCAGAGCTGTGCCTGTAAATGGCATTCCTGAAACTTCCTTACAGCCTCCTCTATCACAAAATTATTTCAGTGCTGGCACCCTTCCAGTCCCAGGCCGCAGCCAGCAAGGCAATTCCTCTCCTCCACTTCTCTTTCTCACGTTCCCCCAGGAAAACCTTCACGGAAAAGACACAGCTTTTGTTGGTTGTAGCACATCAAGATCCCAAAATTGCTCCTAATTGTAACATTTGTAATTACTTCTAGCTTTTAATTTTTATAATGACTCTTCATGGCTCTGTTGACCAGAGGGAAAATTTTAATCCCAAATGTGCCCAACTGTCAAAATTGCCATTACACTTCAGGTAAAAAAAAAAAAAGGCTTTTAAGAAGTCATGAAGTTTACTTATTGAAAATTAGAAATGAATATTTATTGTCAGGCTTCCATCGGAGATTGAAACCTTTTATTTAACACTGGCTGGAAGTGTAAATTATTCAAATGTTTACATTTGAATGCTGCTGGACTCTAATGATTCCATTTTCTGCAGTGTGTTAGTGGTAAGATAATGAAAAGCTTCATCAGAGGGTTGAGCAAACATCCAGCTGCAACTTTTCATGGCAATGGAAAAGGTTCCCTTCAGGCAGCCCTGTGCTCCTGCAGAAATCCTTGCAGCCTTCCAGTACCTGAAAGGAGCCACAAGGAAGCTGGAGAGGAATTTTACAAGGGCCTGGAGTGCCAGGAAAAGGGGGAATGGCTTCCCTGTGCCAGAGGGGCAGGGTTAGATGGGATATTGGGAAGGAATTCCTCCCCGTGGAGAGGCCCTGGCACAGTTTGGCCAGGAAAAGGGTGATGCAGCCACAAAGGCAAGAAGCACATTTTGAGTTTGGTTGTTTGAAAAGGTTTTTAAGGACATGAAGGTGTCCAGTGGAGAAAGCAATGAGGTTTGGAACTTCTTAGTGCCGGGATTTTTTTTAATTTTTTACATCATTTTATTTGAGAAGTAACAGAGAGCATCACTGCTCTTCTCCAGGCCGACTCAGTCTCTCTCCTTGAGAAATCCCCACTCAGAACCACCCTTGCACCATCCAGCAGAGCAGAATCCAAAGGCAACCAATCCCAGGGAAGGCTGGAGGCCACCACATCCCTTCCCCAGCTGCCTGTCCCATCCCCACCCCGAGGCCCTGGGGGATGCCCCAGCTCCAGCACAGCTCAGAGAGGACGAGCTGGGCTGGCTTGGGACATAGGTAATATTTTCTGCCTTAACTGAGGTTTTTCTGAGCTTCAGCCATGGCATTAGGTGGTTAATTTTTCCCCCTCTCCAGGGTTTTCATGGGATATCCTGCTCATGCATCCAGAGCCTACTCTACAGGTGATGGGAGTTTCTTGTATTTAAAGAAAAAAAAACAAAAAAAACCAAAAAAAAACCCAAACACCAAAAACAAACAAACAAAAACCAAACAAACAAAACCCCAAAAAACAAAAACAAAACAAAAAAAACCAAAAAAACCCAAAAAAAAACAACAACAACAAAAAACCCACATGAGCTCAAGGAGAAAAATGTTTTTTAACCAGTTAAGACAATTTTTTTTCTACCTCATAAAGAGCCAAAAGGAGGCAAAAGCCCAATTTTCCCACCATTCCAACCTCAGTTCCAGCCCTCACCTGTGGGGTTAGGCACAGTCCAGAGCTCTGCAGCTGCCCCTGTATTTTCTGCCAGTATAATTTTTTTAAATACACAAATATTATACTCCAGGGCATGTTTTGCTGGCCCAACAATACATGCCTCACTTTTATTGTGAGGCACAAGCCCTTCAGTTTCATGTCTTTTGACCTCCCAAGAAATGTATTAATGACCCTATAAAGCTCTCTCTGGCACGTATTCATATTAATACAATATACTCCTTTGTTTTTTTTATATTACATAATAAAAAGGGGGGGGAGAGAGGGGGGCAAAAAAAAAAAAAGACAGTTGTTTCAATCTCCTTCCACCACAGAGCATAGTTCAGTGGGAAAACAAACCAAACCCAGTGACCTGAAGAGGGGTAGCTGACATTAAGCCCGATTTTAGGCTTACTTCTATCCCTCCTCATTTCTCCTGCTCTCAGTTGTGACTCTGCTCAATCCAAAATCCAGCTGCTGCTTTTGGATGCCTCCTGCCCGCTGAAGGAACCAGCTCCTTCCCAGCAGCATCCAGGGGTGGGCCAGGGGAGCAGTTTGGGGTAACAGCTTCCCCTCCCAGGCACCACAATCCGCCAGCTGCTTCCAGCCTGGAGCTGGGGAATGGCTCTGAAGGGTTAGGGTGGAGCAAAGGGAAAGATCTGAGCCCTCAATGAGTACACGATTTCTGCCCTAAAAAAGAAGCAAATCACAAAAATAATTGTGGGAGTAACTTCTGCCACCGTTTCCTTGAGATTTTTTTTATTCCCAGCACAATTTAAATGAATTTACTGGAGGCTTAGTTTGACACTTGGATCTGTGAGCAGACTGGGAGTCAGTTTGTACCCACACACACGGAGCTCTGTATCCACAGACATCCTCCAGTGCTCCAATCCTGCTATTTTGACAGAGTGGCTGAATGGAAATCCCAGTCACAGCCTCATCCCCAGCACTGCCATGCCATTGCCTGCCCCTCATTAGCACAGTGGGCACAAACACCTCTCACCCCTCACTGGTGGCACAGCAAAGCCAGCCATGATTTACACCCAACTGACACAAACAGGGTGAGTTTGAACTAATCTCTCAATTAATCCAAATTCTTGATAGAAAAATCAAGTTGCAAACTCGAAGTGAGCACGGCAAAGGCTTTGCCAGGCTTTTGAGGCAGATCCCAGTGCTCCAAAACCACAAAAACAACCAGAATAATGATGTTCTTTGCTGTTTAAAAGACAAACCAACCCCGATTTTGACTTCAGTGTCCTCAGGACTGCTACAACATGGGAAAGAAGGGCAAATCTGGCCTTGCTCCTACTTAACTCTGAGAATTTTTCCTCCCACTTTGAAAGGAAAAACATCACAGTTCATAAAGTGTGGCCTTTTTGTTAACACAGAACTACTTTTTTCCTTCTAACACTTCCAAAAAAACACTTCAAAAGTTAATAGAAGCGATTTAGCCAACAGCTCTTTTGAAAGGAAGTCTCCAAGCTGAACTCCAAATTTTGATAAAGTGGAGAAAGTGTCACCCACAAAATAATAGAAAACACTCCACAAACCTCAAGACCTCTAAGAGAGCTTTTTCCAGCATTTTTTAACTTCCTAGCAGCATCTTAGCTTTTGTTTATCTTTGATATTTAAGGCAAAATAGATGGGAATATTCATAATTAATAATGAGTAAACCAAGAGTTTAGTCTTTTTATTAATTTTTTAAATTTAGAAAATTATTAAAAAACATGAAGCTGAAGTTACTTGGCAGGCGCCTTGCAATGCACATAAATAAATCTCTTTCAGCAGGTCCCCAAGGGTCTTAGGCAAAACTTTGTGAATGCCAAAGAGGAAATCTAAAAACAATTTCTGGCTTGGTAGCTGAGCCAAAAAATGGACATCAGGTCCAAAATACAGTATGAAATATTAGTTTTTGTGCTCAAGAATGAAGAGAGGGATGTTTTCAGCTCAGGACTGTCTGAGGAGCTTTCCAGTGAACCAGAGTCACAAAGATTTTAAACATTTAACCATTTAACCATCAGCAAGAGCCTTGCTTTAGGGATTTCACTGCAGTTCTTTGGAGGGAATCATGGACAACAAGGGGCACTGAGTTTGGGGGTTTTAATGTTTTGGTTAGCAAAACATTTTGTCAGAACTTTCCCAGCCATTTTTAATTCAGGTCAACACACGGGAAGGCATCAGTGGCCCAGAGAGGATTCACCAGTAGCCTGGGTTGTGTTGACTTCTCCACAGAGGATATCCAGCTCATTCCACTGGGATCCCAGTGACATCTTTCCATTCCTTCCCCCAGCATGAACGAGTCAAATTTCAGGGCAAGCTGAGAGAGCAGTTGGAAAACAGCTCTGTGCTGAATATCCCTCGGAGCATCTGGAAATGGGGGCAAGCCTGGTGACAATCAGGCTTTAAAATGGAGATCTGGACCACCTGGGCTGTGGAAGGTGTCCCTGCCCGTGGCAGGAGGTGGAACTGGGTGAGGTTCAAGGTGCCAGCCCAACCCAGCCTGTGGTTCTGTGATTCTGTGGTTCTTGGTGCACCAAACAAAGTCAAAGTGTGGGGTTGGGAGATCTCCCCTCGTGACTGATCTGTTCTTCCTTTACCTCACCCAGGGAACACATGGAGGGCACACTGACCAAAATGTCCCCCGGGCTCCTCAGTGTACAAACCTATCAACACTTTGCAGACTTTGAAGGTAGGGTTATAACATGCTTGTTCCAGCAGAGAAAACCTCTGTGGGCTTTACAGAAAATGTGGCACCAGAGGTTGTTAGAAAATCCGTGTGAGATGAAGTTCTCCAAACAAGGCTGAGTTTTTAACTGCTGCATGGATCATGGAAAACTGTTGTCAAACCCTGGATAGACTTCCCAAGGAAGTGGTGGAGTCACCATTACTGTAAATGTTCAAGATATGTGTAGATGTGGCACCTGAGGACAGGGGTTAGTGTGACCATGGTGGTGGTGGTGCTGCCTGATGGTTGGACTTGATGATCTCAAAGGTCTTTTCCAGCCTCAGTGACTCTACAATCATCATCTTTATGAAGATTTGCTGGTTTGCCTCAGTTGCTGGCAACCTTTAGTTACAAATAATCCAGAATTGGATCTCTTAACGTGCTGCCACTTGAATTTCCACTCTGCTCCTACCAATGCCCTCCCCTCCAGCCCAGTTATCCCAGCATGGGGAGGCAGGTGGGAAGGCAGAAAGGATACGAGGCAGGGGGATTGCCAGAGTTCTAAGAATCATCTTCTACATAATTTTCACAGGCATCTGATCCAAAAAGCATCCACTGAGTGAGCACAAAACCAGAAAATACCTTATGGAAAGTCTGCACTTGTGCTGCCATTTCCCCTGATGCAGATGAGCAGAGGTTTCCTGCACACAAATATGAAAACTAATATATTTTACAGAGCCCCAACTCTCCTCATTCTCCTTGCATGATGAGCTATAGTTATGGAGGGACAGACTTGCAGGAATCACACACAGACTTCAGCTGTCTGTGAGCATTGGCTGTCTGCAGCATCTGCCCCCGCGAGGAAATCTGCCTCTTCAAACAAAACATCAGCAGAATTGACAGATTCTTGTTTAAATAAGGTTTGTTCCACATTTGAGATTTCTAACTATTGTTATCAACAATACAAATGAGGGTTTTATGGAAAGAGGATGTATTAATTCCTTCCTTCCCCTGATTAAAAACAGTGTAAGGCTCGCTGCAAATCAGGCAGTTGTGACTCTGAAACTCCTGTAGGCACCAGCTCCCAGCACGCTGCTCTTTCATGCATCACGTCACTTCCCGGCTGCCTTTTGCTGGGAATGAATGCAACAACATCAAATATGCCACCTGAAAGTTCCACTGGAAATATTCCTTCATCAGAGCTGCTTTGCCAGTGAGCGATTCTCGGGGAAAAACTCGGTGTGTTCTTGAAAAGGGCTCACATTTGTATTGCCCAGCTTGGATTGAAAATCCTCACAGGGGATTTTTACATTGTCTGGTGACAATGTAAAGTTGAAGCCAGGGACCTCCCAGTCTTGCTGTCATCTGCCCACCTCTGGAGTTAAACCCAAGGTTTAATCTCTCGGCATCAGTGATCCTGATTTGTTCAGTTTGGGATTGGTCAAGCTCATTTCTGACAGGGGCCTTGTGGGAGGGTCCAGAGACACAAATGAGCCCACCTGAGATATTCTCTGCACAGGAAAATTGCCTGATGAGAAAAAGGAGACACTAAAGGGTTGGGTTTTTTTGGTGTTTTGTTTAGTT
The DNA here is from genome assembly GCA_017589585.1 of Phylloscopus whistleri. NCBI lineage: Eukaryota > Metazoa > Chordata > Aves > Passeriformes > Phylloscopidae > Phylloscopus > Phylloscopus whistleri. The sequence continues at coordinate 457,042 of JADMLD010001290.1, forward strand.
TTGTTTTTGTTTTTGTTCTTTTGTTAATGAACAGAATTCAATCATTTATTGAAGCTGTTGTGGGAAGTCTTTTTCTTTATAGAATCACAGAGTCACAGGATGGTTTGGGTTGGAAGGACCTTAAAGCCCATTTTGTTCCAAGCCCTGCCATGGGCAGGGACACCTTCCACGAGACCACTTTGTTCAATTCCCCATCCAGCACTTCCAGGGATGGGGCATCCACAGCTTCTCTCTGCAACATAATTCACTCAGCTAAAAGCACTCACTTACAGAAAAATTTGGCTACATGAGCTCTCTACTACTGAAAAATTAGTAAAGACTAAAAATGTCACTTCTTATTCTTCTGGTCCTGTGGATTTCTGCAAATATTTGGGTGGCAAAAGGCCTTTATTTATTTTATTTTATTTTATTTTATTTTATTTTATTTTATTTTATTTTATTTTATTTTATTTTATTTTA
>JADMLD010001290.1:462500-602500 GCA_017589585.1 Phylloscopus whistleri
CCAACCTCGCAAAGTGAAGCTTGGGAGCAAAAGCTCTTCTTTATGCACAATGTGTATGTGTATAAAAACTCTTAGGTACAGTATTAACATATTGAAATTATCATAAAAATAAATGGTGCACCAAAACCTTCCCTGCTTTTTTTTTTTTTTTCTCCCCCCCTTAAAAAATAGTTATGGATATTATTCTCAGAGAAACGTCTTCTGTGTGGGCATGCTAAGAATTCATGATTTCATTGCACAGCGGAGAATATGTGAGTTTTATGTGTGATTCACAAAGAAAATTAGGTGTGAAAGTGGGATAAGTACTGGGATGTACAGTAGATTGCTACCTCCAAGGCAAGATTTACATACAGATATTTGTGTTGTGTTATGGAACCTGCTGATTGCAACCATAAAAATTATTTGTACATCGATTTCCGTGGAGTCAAATTTTAAATACGTAAAAGGTAGTTAATTCTTCCAAATGAGTTTGCAAAAAAATGCCAGGGGGACAAGATGCAGCAGAGACCATAGAAACAGCCTCGTCACATGATGCAGCAAATGGGAACCAGAAATTTGCAGCAAATGGGAACCAGGAATTTACAGCAAATGGGAGCCAGAAATCCCCATTAAGAGCCCTACATTGTGTAGAATCAATGTAATCAGCCATCACTGCCTGAAAAAAAAAAAAAAATGTACTTTACATATTGCTATCCAATTTCTAGAAATGATTTTGCTGTAAGAAAAAGGAGAAAGCCCGGAATAACAAAACGAGATGAAATGCTCAGAGCTCAATTGTTGCACATTTTTATCCCCCGTCCTTTAAACGGGGCGAGAAATCCGGTGGAAATTATTCAGATTCAGGCACGTGGCAGAGAAATGGGATCTGCAAAATAATAACCGTAATGGCATTCAATATAAATACGATTTTAATGAAATAAAGGTTTCTGCCTTGCTTCCCCACCTTCTTCCCAGGGTTTCCCATATTGATAATTATCAGCAATCGCCCTGGGTTCTCCTGCCCAGCCCGACACCCTGGGACAGCAAATCATTTTTAATGGGGAGCAAAAGAGGGAAACTGAGGGCTGCCTGGATTAACTATTTTGCCCAAGGTCACAGGCAGGTCAATTTATGGGTAGGGACAGAAATGAAACTGGGGCTCCATCACTTGAGCAGCAGCAGATGTGTCACACGGCTGGAATGCTCCCCAAAACCCTGACTCCTCTGGGGCTGGGATTGAGGATTCCTCAGGAATTACAGACAACAGGCAGAGCTGGTTTAGAGCCAAGCCCATGAGGACACACCTCACCAAGGGCCATCCCACCCACCCCAGCTCTTATAAAGCCTTTTTCAGACCCCAGAGATTTTTAACTCGCTCTCCTCTGGGCTGAAACACCTGGACTGGGCTTTGGCAGGTGCCAGGGTTGAGCTAAACCAGCATCTTAGCCCAGCCTGACATATTCCAAAAGATCTCAGCTGAGAGATGGCAGAAACCTGAAATCACCTCTGAACAGTGAGCAGGATTTATCCTTAAACCCAGCTCAAAATCCTGCCTCACCTGAGCACTGGGCTGAGCGCCGACATCTTCAGCCTCCCACAGCCTGGAAAAGCTGGGAATTTGCCCTCTGATGGACACAGGTGGCTGAGGACCACCCTGCCTGCTGCCAGTGGCCAAAGAACAGATGATTTTTCCCCTCAAATCTTCCTCACATCACTGATTTCTTCCCTTATTACACGGCTCAGCCGTGGACCTGCTCCAGCAGGAGCCGGGTGCTGGGGGAAGGTCCCTGCCACCAGCTGGGTCCCTTGTCTGACCATCACCCACGCCAGGACTGACAATTCCCCTCTTTTTTAGGTACATTTTAGGAGAAAGCAGCAAGGTTTGTACCAGTGGTGTTTATTGTTGTTGTTACAGTCTGGGTATTCTCTTATTCCCACCCAATACCACGGATTAACAAAGTAATTCAGGCACCACCTACCAATTTCTGATAGTTTTGCACCCACAATATTTATTACCCCCAAATGAAGTATCTGACTGCTCAAGTTTGTAAAAAAATACTCACAAATATTAGCAAAACACCCTCCTAGCTGCTCCCTCACAGGAATTTTTTTTACCTATTGACATTACCACCATCCTGTATGTTGGCTTGGTTTGGCTGGGTTGCTTTTTTTAAAAAAAATTTTTTTTTAAAGTGCAACAAATACACTTACCTTTTTAGGCATAATTTTATCCGAAAACCTAATAAAAAGGCAGTAAAGAAACAAAGTTAGCTATTAGATAACAGTTCTTGCTGCCAAAAGCCATAATCTGACACAGATTGAGCCTGGTACAGTAGTCAATTAATGGCTCAGTGCTCATACAATAATGACCTACTAACCTGACGGTGTGTTGCTCTCACATTTTGCTGTCCCCTGGGATGCCACTGTCACTGTGTTATCTATTGCCTGCTTCCCTATCAAAGAAAATAAGCAGAGCTGAAATGTATGTACGCATCAAGCTCTGTAGTTCATTGCACACCAACCCCAGCAACTGGAGGAACAATAGATTTATAAGTTTATCCTACATTAAACCAAACATGCCTGACTGCACTGTAAATTACTAAATAATAAACCAGGTGGTGTAAGATCCTGACTTGGACAGAATATAAAAATCTATCAACCTGTAAAATACAATAACCATAAACGTGCTATGTAGCTGATGGCTCAGGTAAACCATCCACCTCCAGCAGCAGAGGTTTTGCTGGAGTAAATTGCAACAAAAGGTTTACTAAATTTAGGTCTGGGGCACTTTTTCATTTTAGGAAACGCCATCAATAGGAGAAATATAATTGAGCTAAAACCAGTGGCAAATGCGTTTGTTTTGTTTACATTTCTTTGTCTCTAATGGAGCTATTTCATGGTAATGGGCTGCGTTTCCCAGCACATTGCCATGGGCATTTAGTCTGATCTCTAAAGAGAAGATGAACTACTGCAGGAGGGCATCCTTCTCCCGGATTCAAACTTCCCATTCAAATTAGCTTGAAGTAGTACAGGAGGTGCAAAATGCAGAAGGCTGAGAGGTCGGGGCACTCCCATCCTTTGAGTGGACTGAATCTCAATTTAAAAGGAACCCCCAGCAGTTGTGTTAGTGCAATAAAATATTTCGCACGCCGTCGTGCACACCATTAGTCCCACCCCAAACGGCATCCCAGGTTTTTAGTAAGTCCTACCTTTGCTCCCAAAATTAATTGCCACGAACCACAGAAAACATTAGATCAAGACATTAAAAAAACAAAAACAACAACAACAAAAAAAAACCAACAAAAAAACCCACAAAAAATAAACAAAACAAAACAAAAAAAAACAACAACAAAAAACAAACTGATTTGATAAATCATAACTCGAAAATCCACAATAATAATTAATTCCCTTTTCGGAGCTTTTCAAGGAGCCAAGCAGGTTAAATTTATATGATTTACAAACAGTGTTTACATTCATAGAGAGACAACTAATTGCTGCACGGCTTGACATCATTACAGGGAAATGCTGGGGGATGCAGACAGTTTAATTAGGGGTGGCTTTAAGTTCACAACACGACTGGTACCACAGTGCCTCGCTAATGTGCTTCTATAGGATGATCATACACACCACAGCTTTTATTCTTTCTGCACTCTTTGTCTTTACAGCAGAAAATAAAGTATTTTTTTCCCCACACAGGCAAGCTGACACAGTGTATATTTCCCCCTCGGTTTTATTCACTTGCTTTGCAGAGCATAAAGAAATGTTTCTTAACCTAACAAAGTGCATATTCAATTGCAGATGCGTGTGCCTTGCTGATCCCTGAGCAAACACACACAAATCCTGGGCTCAGCCTCTCCCAAATTCCCCCATTCAAGGCAAACTCCCACTGAAATTCGTGGGGACTCAGCACCCCGCCTTCGTTTCCTGGCATTGAACCTCATGTGAACCCACACAGTGCAAGTGGGGTTTAAAGCTGCTCCCACACCTTTTTTTTGGGGAGGAAAAATGGGAAATACCTCTCAGGGAGCACCTGAACTTCAACAAGGGATGGGCCCAGTGTGCAAGGGGCAGATGAAGGGGGCTCTTACAACCTGCTTTCATCACCAAATAGTTTTTCTCTTGGCAGGGTGAGGACAGACCCCCTAAGCACCCTACTCACTTCTTTGTAAGCTAACCAGGCTGAAATGTCATTGTCCTGTTTTTATGAGGTTCCTCCATAACTTGTTTTCCACAGTGGTTTCTGCATTGTTGGACAGGGGAACACAGCACTGCTGTCCTGGAATGAGAGGGTCCTTTACTGCTCCTCACACTGTCCAGAAACCTTCAGAGAACTAGTTTTCCTGTTCTAGTCTCAGAATGGATGTTCCAGTCCTAGTTCTGGTTCTAGTTCCTGCTCTAGTCCCAGCATCTGTTCATCCCTCTCTCCCTGTGCAATGCAGCCTTTTCACTCACCATGAAATGAAAGCCCTGGGGAGACATTTAAAAGGCCAGAAACATTTCAAAAAATCCAGTTTGTGATATGAAAAAAAACCCACAAACTTTTAAAATTAAAAATATTTTAAAAATTTAAAATTTAAAAATATATTTTCACAATTAAAAATATTTTTAAAATTTAAAAAATTTTAAAAAAATATTTTCACAATTAAAAATGCAAAAGTAACTTAAATAAGAAGAATAAGAGTGCCAATACAAGGGTTCAGGAGACAGGAATCACCAGCTGTTGTTTTCTTGGTACTCAGTTTAGGAGCCACACCACAGCTCCAACCAACATCGTTCCCAATCCATGGAGCAACAGCATCTCTCCAGGCAGGAGCATCTCCTGGTCTCATGTCAGCAGTTGATGGTGTGGCAGAGCAAAGAGGTGGCCTTTATTCACCACATCTACACCCACAGGTCTTGATTTCACAAACAAAATCACTGGAAAAGTTATAGAACGAGACTGAAAACTCAGAATTTCTGTTCAGCTGCATGAATTTTAGTCTTGGACATGTGGAAAAAGATTAGCACTGAGCTCTGTTTGACAGTCACAGTGGCCATGGAAAGTTTTCCTGCACTAGTTAGAAATTCAAGTAATTTCCTGGCACTGAATTTTTGATACGTAACTCCGTGTTCCACCAACTGCCAGTGGTGAAGTTGTTACGGTCTATTTATCTGTATTTAATTATTTTTATGCACCCATCACTGTAGCATCTGGATCAAATGTAATAATGCATTAAATTAAACTGTCTAGAGTGGAAAACACAAACTGTTACCATCCCCACACCGCCCCAGCCAGCCCAACAGCAGCGGTGACAACAAAGATCTGTCAGAGAGCCTGAGTTCCATGGCCAGAGAGGAGGACAAAGCCAGGTGTGAATCTGTATCTTGTATAATAGAACCCCACAATGGCTTGGGTTGAAAGGGATCTTAAAAATCATCCAGTGCCAGCCCTGCCCTGGCAGGGACACCTTCCACTGTCCCAGGCTGCTCCCAGCCCCAGTGTCCAGCCTGGCCTGGGGCACTGCCAGGGATCCAGGGGCAGCCACAGCTGCTCTGGGCACCCTGTGCCAGCCCTGCCCACCCTCCCAGGGAACAATTCCTGCCCAATATCCCATCTAAATCTCCCCACTTTCAGTTTAAAGCCACTCCCTGTGTCCTGTCCCTCCAGCCCTTGTCCCCAGCCCCTCTCCAGCTCTCCTGGAGCCCCTTCAGGCCCTGGCAGGGGCTCTGAGCTCTCCCTGGAGCTTCTCCTCTCCAGGTGAGCACTCCCAGCTCTCTCAGCCTGGCTCCAGAGGGGCTCCAGCCCTTGGAGCAGCTCTGTGACCTCCTCTGGATTTGCTGCAGCAGATCCACATTTTTCCTGAGCTGAGGATCCCAGGATCCAGGGTTCCAGGCTGGGGAAATAGAGGGACAGAATCAGGCACCAGATGAGGTGTCTGAGGTAGGAATGTGCCTACCAGGCCCTTCTTTTGGAGCAGCTTCCTCCACATCTGCCTCTTCACTTGGTCTGTGAAGCCTCAGAGATGTTGAATGAACGAGGGGATCCAGCTGAGATATTTAGAAAAACCAGGACTATAAATATTTTCACCTCTCAGTAACCTGGAGCGCCGGACAACCTGACAACGGTTAAAAGAGGTAAATTCTGCTCCCCTTTGTACACAACCCTATTGATTTCACATTCTACCCTTTAAGGTAGTGCTGAGATCATTATGTGTCTTTTAATAGATTTTGACTCCGGAGACAAACACGTGGAGAGCTGTCATCACCAAGATGCCTGCTGTCATTGTGCCATCTTCTTAACCTAACGTAAGGAAATTCATATTTAGTGAACGAGGAAATTACTTTGGGTATGTATCATTCAAATCCTTAAGGATTATTGGCTAATTAGGAGCACAGTAATGTAAATTTGCCTTGTGTCAGGTTTTCAGGAACAGTAAAATAACATAATTAAGCAGTGAGCAAAGTAGATCATTTAAGCTACTCTTCACTGACAAATGTATATGATGTCTAAATATACCATGGGCTTCTAAACTGGTAACTAATGAGAACCGACTGGAAAGTCTAAAACAATGGTTTAGGAGAGAAATCGAGTGTGTTAATCCAGAGTAAATAGCTCTAACTCACACTTGGTGGCATGAGGAAGGAGGAGGGGGATGTTCTCAGCCTCTCTGGCTGCCTGCCTGTGTCCCTGGCTGGTGGCAACGGGCACTTTGAGTAGCAGAGGCAGCCCAGACTCCTTCCTGCTGCATTTCACAAGAATCCAGCGAATCTGTGCAGCTGCAGCAAAGGAGAAAAAAAAATCTCCTCATGGAAATTCAGCACAAACCCAAACAAGGTCTTTGCATATGCAATTGCATGCGTGGTTTGGGTTTTTATAACCTGACTCTTCTCTTTTTTTTCTGCTTTGGTTCACCCTGTGTTTGCTGGGCGCTGACTTTGCGTGACACACACGACCAGAGCCTTGTGTGATCTGCCACACGACCCTGGCTTTGCCTCTTGTTCGAGCAACCCTGGCTGCAATCAGGCCCCGTGAGGGTCTCTGTTACATCAGGACAGTGGCACCGAGTGGAGAGGGAGGTGACACGGGCTGGTGGCAGGGAGCAGCCACCTGCAGAGGATCCTCACGTCCCGAGCAGCTCCCAGCGCTCCCACGAACCGCAGAAAATTATTCACACGAGCTGCACAGCCAAGTCCTCCTCAGCCCCTCCTTGGAAACGTTAATATTTTGAAGTGCAGATGTTTCAGTTTAATGTCTGGCCCTCGGCGCTGCAGCAGAGGATGGGTGGGTACCCCGTGCAGGAGTGGGAACATTTGCAGTGCTCCACCAGAGGCACGCACTGAACTCCTGTCTCTGAGATCCTGCAGCTGATCAGCTCCGTGCCTGGATGAGCAGCTCCCCAAACCTGGCACAGGCAGGGGATCTCCTCTGAAACCCCTCAGACAAGGCCTGCTCTCTGGTCACTGTTGTAATTTGACACAAAGAAATGACACTCACACACTGGGATGTCTAAGGTAAAAAAGGGAAGTTTATTTACAGACCTCAAGATTTATAGAATTCCAACAGTGACCAGGGATTGGAGGAAGAAAATCTCCCTCTTCAACCACACTGGTCAACCCAACAGTCCATCAACAATCTCCTCCTTATGAGAAGAATGTAAACATGGTTACACCGTTATCATAACAAGAAAGTTGTTTATGGAAAATTGTGAGAGACTCCATTGCAAAAGGTGAACACAGAAGGCTGAAATAGAACTTTAGAAAAACTTCTTAAATAGACAGAGAACAGCAAAAATCCAGGCAACAGGTCACCATCCCCTCATTTATCTCTGTTTTTCCTGGGTGTGACCATGCTCCCAGCCAGGGCTGATGCCATCCCCACCATCCCCCAGACTGGAGTCCTGGCATGTCCCTTCTTGCTCAGCCACCTGCCAGTCACCATCACGGGGTGAAGAGCTCATGGAAAACACCCCTCTTGGTGCTTCCCCTTATGACAACAGCTCACAGGTGGAGGTTTGCACTTCAGAATTCCAGGGTTTCCTGGTTTTCCCACTCACAACTTCCTGCCTGTTCACATGCCTGTACCACAAGGATGCTCAATTTTAGTTTCTCCTACGTAGCAATCACTTTATTCATGACAGCACCATATCCAACTAGTAATCCATAGTACCACGGAGTACCCTGGGTTGGAAAGGACCTGCAAAGATTATTGAACCCAATTCCTGGCCCTGCACAGGAACCACCCTGGGAATAACATCGTGTGCCTGAGAGCATGGTCTGAAAGCTTCTTGAACTCTGCCAGCCATGGTGCTCTGACTACCTCCCCGGGGAGCCCGTTCTCACCCTTTCCTTCCTTCTCATTCCAACCCCAACATTCCTGCCTTCTGCAAACGACTGGGATTGTCAGCTCCAGTTGCACCCACGGCACGAAGAAATCATCTCCCCTGATTTACAGAGAACGTTTTCGCAGTTCCAGCGCTGGGGATGAATTCAGGCTGCAGGAGGGTGTTGCTGTGGGAGCTGCAGGGTGGTGTGAGGCCCAGAGCAGGTGGGAATGAGGTGCCAAAGACACCCAGCACACCTTGAGCCCCCATGCCCGGAGGGGGTTAAAGCTGTGCCGAGGTGGCACCTGGGGGCGTGGGCAGGGGTGGCCCTGGCAGTGCTGGGGAATGGTTGGACTCTGAGATGGTCTGAGAGAGCTTTTCCAACCTCAAGGATTTGTTGATTCCATGATTATTTTTTCCCACTCAACCGCCAGATTTGGAAATATTTTAGAACATGGGACACTGCTGTGGCAGACAGCAGGAGAAGTGCTGGCATTGCCTCTGACACACTTTGCTAAATTCCAGCCTGATGGGCACCAACACTCAAACACCCAGGAAAAGTCTAAACCCTCCACGCTGAACCTCTGCAAAGCTCAAAAAAAAAAAAAAAAATCCTGCAATTAAAAGTGTTCAAACTCGCCCTGACTGCAAACACAAATAATTTACTTCGGGTTCCACGCTAGAGTTTGCAATTACATTGAATAAGTCATTTACAACTGTCTGCTAATCAAAGAGATAATATGTAGAATAAGTGTTTCACAGCAATTAAATCTCTTTTTTTCTCCCATTAACTAAAAAAGGTTATTTTGCAGCCTCTTTGTGCTGAAATGTAACAGCACAAATATAGTGCTTTGTTATCAGTTTAAAAATTGAAACCTCTGTGCATCCCTTTTTTTTTTTTTTTTTTTTCCTTCTGGATTCCAGTTAAGTAAAATTGCCTTTCATGAGAAATGCTTGCAAATTATCAAAGACTTCCTTTTAAACAAGCTCAGAGAGTATGGAGCAAATGCCTTCCTTCCAAAGTAATTGGAATTTCTATCTAAATTATTCTTGGACAAATTAAAAGTGCCAAATATAAGTCAATTTTTATTGGGAAGAATTCTATTATAGTTTGTAATAAAGGAAAACTAAAAAACATGCTGCAGCATCCTTGGAAAAGTGGAAAGTGTTTTAGGAAGATCGAGAGCTCTCAGCCTCCTATGATGCTTATTAAAAACTACTTTCAATGAGGTGATTAGGGAGAAAATTGTCAAGTAAGCAGAGAAAAAAATTACTTCTAAGCCTAATCAGTGTATCACAGAATTAGTCCTTTCCTCCTTTAGAGATAGCATCCAGCTGATGGGCTTGTCACCACGGATGAAGGCTATTTTGATTTTATACAGGCCAGCTTTTAAATATTAATTTTCATAAAAAGGAAAATAATTTCACAGCTAAAGCATCCCCCCTCCTTCCTGGCTCCTCATTCCAGCACGGAAAAGGGCAGTTGTCACCCCAAAATGAAGTCATTTCCAGCCCTCTGTGTCTAATCGTGGCGAGAGCCAGTAAAATAAATCAGCGAGGAGTAAAAGTAAAATTTGCAATAACCTGATACTACTGCCTCATCCTCCCACATCTCAGGACATAAAACTTACTGTCAGAAGAACTCACAGCACAAGAATTAATCAAGGAACTCTTAAAATACTCCAAGCACCTTCCTCCTGATGACTAATTTGCCTTTCCCATTGCAAACTACTAATTTTTTATCTCAATCGATATGTACAAATATACCTTGCCATCAATCACCCGGGGCAAGGCCAAACTCCCACTATTTATGTAAGACTGACTACAAGATGAAACAAAAAATTGACTACAGCAAACCTGGGCTGCCGTGACAGCCCCAGAGGGAGGGAGGGAAGGGGAAGGAGGGATGGGAGCGGGTGGAATGAGCACCTTGGGGAGGAACGAGGGGCTCGTGGGAGAAAAAAAAACCCTCACTGGGCAAGACAGAGGTGCAGGGAAAATCAGGGGGTGGCAGAGCAATGGAAAGAGCCCCAAAGAATCTCTTGGAAATGCCCAGCAGTCCCAGAGGAAGAAGTTGAGATCGAGCAGGAAAAAGGGAACAATGGGAAAAAAAATGGCTGAGATGTGAGAAAAGTGCCTGGGATTGCTCTGTGGAGAGAGGAGAGGGCAGAAGAAATAGAGAAATGGCTCAGATTGGATCAGAGTGACCCCAGCAGAACGCAGAAGGATTCAGGGGTGTATCAGCCAGGGAGATTTTCTCAGTCAAGGAGGATTGAGGAGGAAATCCACGGATCATTTGGAGATGGAAACAGCCACGCAAGGAGCGTGCAGGTCCATCCAAGGCAGACACATCTGCAGACAGCTGCCAGGCACTTCCTGACCCCATGGGAAAGTCCATGGAGAGCTCAGGGAGCTCCAGGCAAGCCCCAAACTTGGGGCTGACTCAGACCTGCCCATTCCTGCTTCAGGGATGAACACGGCACCGCTCCAAACCTCAGAGCTTGGATTATAAACTGCTGCACACACACCTAAACCACAGCTGCCTACTGAGGCTGTGCCACCTCAAGGATGGAGAAACCCAACTCAGATGTGACTTCTAAGGCTGTTTTGTGCTGAGGAGCTGCAAAGGAGCACAGTGGGAAGAGGCAGAAGTGGTCGCTGTGTCTCTGTTCCGCTGTCGGAAGAGTTTTCGCTGGAAAAATAAAAACAGTGAAGAGGCAAAAGGGGTAAACAGTAAAAAGATTTAAAGGGGATTCTAAGAAAGATGGGGACAGACTGTTTAGTAGGGCCTAGATGTAAGAAAGATTTTTGATGAGAGTGGTCAAACACCGGCACAGGGTGCCCAGAGCAGCTGTGGCTGCCCCTGGATCCCTGGCAGTGCTCCAGGCCAGGCTGGACACTGGGGCTGGGAGCAGCCTGGGACAGTGGGAGGTGTCCCTGCCCATGGCAGGGGTGGCACTGGGTGGGATTTGAGGTCCCTCCAACCCAAACCATTTAATGAATCCTTCCAGGAGCACCAGGTCTGCGTTCTTCCACTTTCCACCCAGGAATTTCCCTCTGCTTGGACTGAGCTTTCCCTGGAGTTCTGCCACCTCTTCCTTACAAGAATCACAGCAGCCTTGGAGCCCAACATCCCACGTTAAGTGAGCAGAGAAAGGAATCAGAGCAGAAAACAGCAGGACCAAGCAGTGGAAACACAACACCTGGATTCCCAAGCACTGACCTGGAGCAGAGGGATGCTGAAGCTCGGGTCTGCTGTTTTCCACGAGCAGAATCCACATTTTACTGATAAAAATGACTTCATCACCAATCTAAAGGCACTTTGGGCACAAACTCCTTCACTGACCATTCCAAACCACACACACATTGGGCTGTTCAAACAACCCAGAGCAGTGGGTAGAGGGGACTGACAGCAGCCCAAAATAAAGGATACGGGTGGGAAGGATCTCCTGGAGCTTTGGATGTGCTCAGCTTGGAAGACAAAGTTAGGCTGATGGACTTCAGCAGGACTGCACCTGTGAGAAAGTCACATCATTAAGGTTATGGATGTGCCTAATTACCCCGATGAAGTATGGACCAATTTGTTAATTTAAGTGAGCAAAGCAGTAAATCATGTTAAATACGGTGGCACTGTGGTGCTGCTTCTGACAAAACTGGATTTCTCCTGGAATGAAAAATTTCTGGTCAGAGTTGAGGACTCTCCCCATTCAGGGGCACTTGCACACATCTTTCTCCCCTACAAAAAGCAGAATGCAAAAGGTGTTTTAAAAATAATCTCTACAAATACCTTAAAAATACGTTTAATAATAAACATTAACCTCTGTGAGACAAGCAAGATATATGTATATATACACACACACACACATATATTTACACATTTTAAAACTAGAAAATATATATTTCTCTAATCCTTGTGATGTTAATCAATTCAGTTCATTAAACCCTGACTAAGAGTTTTAAACCAAAGACGAGTTTTTAGGTATTATTAAAGCAAAACAATCAAAACAATAACACAAAAACCAAACCCACAGAAGCAGGAAAACTCTCCCCACTGCATTTCTTTTCCTCTCTGTCACAAAAAGGCCCCAGAGACTCTAAATTTGACTCTTGGTACCACTAGTCAGAGCAGTTTTATTAATTAAGACAAGGAACTTATTGGAATTTACCTTGAAAGACCACACAAGGTACATTATTAGAATAATTTCCTTATAAAGAATAGAAACAAAGAAAAAGGAGGATTTTAATTGAAATTCTTGTTATATTGGTGCCAGACTAGGTTATTGCAGCCACACTATTACCTTACCCCACCCCTCTAGAAAGCAAAGCAAAGCAGAGTCTTCCCAAGTTAAGGAATTTATTAAACAGAACAAGAAAATAAATGTCAATCCTCTAAAATTATACAAGGAAATGGAGAATAACATGACAATGGAGTCATGGAATGGTTTGGGATGGCAGGGACCTTGAAGACAATCTTGCTCCAACCACATTTCACTAGACCAGGCTTTTCAAAATCCCAGTAGTTCCAAGTTTAAATAATTTGAATGATTCTTCTACCTTGCAGTGTAGTTGCTCAGAGCAAACCAGACAAGGAGTTTTATAACAGAATGACTGAATCCTGTTTTATAACAAAATTTCTTATGCTTAAAAAGAGTTTTGAATTGATTTACATTCACAGGACATCTTTTAAATGCCCCCGTCCTTTCTCCTAAAAAGGTCATGGAAGGAAGCTCATGAGGAAGAGGTGAAAACTGGATGTGATGCCCTGTGCTGACACAACTCCTGTGCAGGAGTTCCCCTCCTTTGGTGCCTCTCCAACATCCCAGCCCTGTGTCCCTGCATCAGCCCTGGCTGGCTGTGGCACTGGGAGCAGGAGCAGAGGGCAGGGAAGGGATTCCTGGGCCTGGAGGGGATTGCACAGCAGCTCAGGACAGCTCAGGTCTGGGGCCAGCCCGGCTGGAATCTGCAGATGGCTCTGCCTTGCTCAAAGTGCTGAAATTTGGGTGTTGCAGCTCCATCCTCCCTCACTGTGATGCCTTAAGTTTCAGCTTTCATATTTTCCAGATTCTGCACTGCATTGGTGTGGAGCTCTGAACTTCACAGACAGTGTGAGCAAGCTCTCCTCACAGCTCAGTCAGACAGAACAATTCCTTTTCCAGCCCCAGAACCCAGGGCACAGCTGCAGCTTCAGGCCCAGAAAGTGCAAACAGCAGCGAATTGAGGGGAGCAAACTGGGAGGGTGGGAGTGCAAAACCTGAAACTGGAATTGGGCAATGAACCCCAACATGGAAATGGACCAAAACTTATAAAAGTGTGAAAACTCGTGATCCCTGATCCATCCTGGGTGTAGCCCTGGCCAGGCTCTTGTACTGCCCAAGGTGTGTCCTTTGAAGGTATTTTAATAAATCCTTGCTTTATTCCTTTCACTCTGTCCAGCCTCTGTTCCAGGTCAGCCTCTCCAGGCATCAACCATGTGCTCAAACCAAACATTTCAGCCACCTGAGAAGGAGAGAAGAAGCAAAGCTAAAGGAGCCTGAGCCTCAGGAAGGCTGATAATCCCAATCCCTGCCCGCTCATTTCGTACCCCAGTGAGAGCTGGATCCCCTTTGAAACGCTCAGGAGGCACGAGGGGGGTTTTCAGAGGGAATTTTGGAGAGCAGCACCTCTGCTGGGGCTGTGCTGAGCGTGCCCTGCTCCACTGACACACACAGCATCAGCCAGCATTGTGCCTAAAGATTATCAGGCTACACTGAATATTAATTCAGCCCTGTGCTTACAGAATGACAAACTCAATCAGTGAATTTATTGGAGACATATTTAAGAAGGGGTATTTATGGATTAGGCACAGATTTTAGAAATGAAATGGGAGACAATCTAACAAATCTATCAGGAATAAGATCAACAACTTAAAGTTTAAACCAATCATCTTGAGTATATATTTGAACTTGGATATGCAGATGTGGTGCTCAAGTCCCAATGGTTCAGCAATACACTCAAAGGATCAACAGCCCTATAGACAGCTAAATTACTCGGAAAGCCAGGGAATTTATCAAACATGAATTTCAAAGTGGATTCTAGCCTGCAGGAAAAAATGGAAGTGCCCATTAATGTACATACAAAATAAATGTTGTCTGCAAGCTCATTCGACTATTTATTTTTGACACGGAACTGGCTAAAGATTTTTTAATTTACATAAAAAGGTACAAAGACTGCAGCCCCTTTGATGGAGGAGATGGGAATAAATATCCTGCCAAAGAGGGCTTGTTTGTTTTTTAAAGAAGCACTAACAACCTCGCAGGTACCACACAAAGGAATCATTTACGCTCTTTCACATCTATTAGTGCATTATTTATAACTAACTCCAATTTGAGAACGTTGGCATTAAGTCTGTTTCTCACATGTAGAGGAAATCCTTACAAACTGATCATATATTATGGATGGAAACTGTAACAGCTGCACTGAAACTGGTTAAAGCAGACACAGCTGCATTCCATGAACACTGGAGGAGGATGGAGCCCTTCCTGACTTAGGTACTGCCCAACTATTTATTTATTCTACTGACCAAACCAAAAATGAAAAAAAAAAAAAAAAAGAAGTTAAATTTGTGCATTGCTGACAGAACATTTATTTTAAAAAAACATTGGTTTAAAGATTAAAAAAGCAATAAAAACCATTGAATCATCCACAGGTCTTTCCAAACCTGCTTTGATTGTATAAGGGGAGGGGCTGACCATCATTAAATCAGAAAAAAAAATTACACATAAATTACACAGGACAAACTTATGATTACATATTTTAAAATAAAATTCATATTTCACCCCTAAATGAAATAATCTTAAATCCTCCTAACACTTTTAAGACGTGGCCTACTGCCCAACACAAACTTGCCAAAACTGGCTTTCAGAAGAACCCTCTTTCAGAAGAAACTCATTAACTGTGCTGTAATTCATGGGATTTATACCCTCAGTCTCGTGACTCAGGAAGTATTTTTGAAGCCTCAGACACTTGAACCAAGTTGCTGTGTTGGTCTTTCAGCTTTCTCTGAGGTTTAGGTCAAGCCTTAACTCTTTTCTGAACCAAACCCCACATTAAGAGTGCTTGGCATTCTTAACAACACCAGGTTTCACTCTTCCTTGTTAAGGCTTTGTGGCTGACAAGGCTGTGCTGGAGAAAAATGGGATGGCAAAGAAGTTTTTTCATTCACATCCAAAATCCTCCTTCCACTCCAGCAAGGATCTGCTGGAGGCCCTGCCACTGCACTCCCCAGCCTCAGGGACAGCAAAGAATGAGACAACACTCCCCAAAACTCTGTTGCAGCTGTTGAAATTCTTCATTGTTTGGAATAATTTAGTGATTCTACCAATGGTGTTGGACTTTAAAGCAGCCCAGTTCTTCAACTGCACTGAAATGGAGTAGGGGATGGATTATAGCAAATATCCTCACTACCAACCTGCACATCAAACCCCTGAGGGGGTACAGAACACTTTGCAGGATGCTGCAGCCTCCTCTATGTAAGAGGGATTAAATCTGAATTTTTTTAAAAAATATATATATCACACAGGAGACTCTCATGATTTATTTGTTGTCCTCACAACCAGAGGATGTTTGCTTACATGTTAAACTCTTCACCATGGTGGACGGTGTTTGTGTATAGGACCTGAGATGGAGGAAAAAAAAGCTTTATTACTTTATAACACATCACACATAATAAATATTTGTTTAACAAAGCCTGCCCGAACTTCCTGCATTAATCAAAATTGAACGTGGCAGGACTTGTGTGATTAACTCAAAAGCCATATTCCAAATGATAAATAAAGTAATATTAACCTTGTGTGTTCATTAATAATGCAAGTTCTCCACAGTTCACAAACACAACCGATACAGTTAATTGAAGGTTCACATTTGTAAAATATTCATAATTACTGTTTCAATGTTCTGTTCACTCAGGATCCAACCTAATAAAAATCACATTCCATGTGCTCCTCAAATTTAAACCCATCACTCCTCTTCATTAGGCTCTTGATGTGATGTAACACGGAAATAAACATCATTACCTGCTCCCAGGGGAGCAGTTCTGGAATTCAGAAGTTCTGTCTCAGCAGAGATTTCACCTTTGGTCCCCAATTTCTGAGACACTCACTCTGGGAGTCCAGGGCCTTAAAAACTTTATGATATTGGCAGCTTCTCTGGGCACCCTGTGCCAGGGCCTGCTCACCCTCCCAGGGAACAATTCCTGCCCCAAATCCCACCCAGCCCTGCCCTCTGGCACTGGGAGCCATTCCCTGTGTCCTGTCCCTCCATCCCTTCTCCCCAGTCCCTCTCCAGCTCTCCTGGAGCCCCTTCAGGCCCTGCCAGGGGCTCTGAGCTCTCCCTGGAGCTTCTCCTCTCCAGGTGAGCACCCCCAGCTCTCCCAGCCTGGCTGCAGAGGGGCTCCAGCCCTGGGAGCAGCTCTGTGACCTCCTCTGGACTTGCTCCAGCAGGTAAATATAGTATAAATGTAAATGTGTCCTTTTAGAAACCCCACAAAATCCTCCCCCAAAACCCCAAACAACAATTGAAAAAAAAAAAAAGAAAAAAGAAAAGCACAAAAAAACCCAACCCACTCCCCCCAAAAAAACCCCCAAAACAAACTCAAAATCCTACAAAATAAAACAAAACCAAAACTAATTCACATCTCTTAGTCATGAGAGTTTTGGGAACAGGATCAGCAGAGATTTCTGCCCCCCCAGCCCCTCCCAAAGGGTCTCAAGCCTGGACTGACCAGAGGAGTGTCCGAGGTCAGGGTGATCCATGAGAGGTCCACACACCAGCCTGGGAAGGTGCTTTTGCTTTTTGACCTCCACAAGCCAGTTTTGCCTCCATATATCCCATCAGGAGAATGAACAGCCCTGAAAAATCCTCTGGGACTGGGAAATAAACCTGGATCAGTCCTGAATGGGCCAGACTTGGGTTTGAAGAGGTTTCCAATGCACCACCAACCCCGGCAGTGACAGGTGGCTCTGGGTGAGGGAATCTCCAGCTTTCACTGCAAACATTCACGCCACTCAAAATCCTCTCTGCCCACTCCTCTCAAAGTGCAGCTTGGTAAAAAAAAAATGTTAATGAACAATTTGGGCAAAAAAATGTTGGCTTTTGAGCCAAACTCTGTGGCTACTCTGTGCTCAGAAGCCAAGTGTGTAGCTGGTTATAAAAACCCGTACACAGCCCATGGTGAGGCAGTGCCTTTGTGCTTGCCAAGTGCAAGCAAATCACACCTGCAGTCCAAACACTCAGCATTCACTCTCCACAAAAGAAATGCAATATTTGCTTTGAATTCATGCATTTTTTCCCCCCCAACAAATATCCCTGACAATCAATTCTTTCATGGGAATTATATTCTTTTCATATTCTTTCGCGAATATAAAAAGTTGTAAAGTGAGCAACCACCGTGCCAACCCAAATGTGGTTTAAAATCTGAGTGAATACTCAGGTGGAAAGTGCTTGGGTGTGAGAAGCTGCCCAAAATTTTGGTTACACACCGTTGGTCTGTGCACATTTGTGACAGCCAGGGCATTTTTTTTTAATTTCTTTTTTTGCACAGACTGTCTTTAATGCACTAATTCTGTGAAAGTCATCACACCCATCAGCATCCAGAACAGAGGCAGGAGCACAAGTAAATGCCATCCTCACTGCCCCATATTTTATGCCTTGTTTTTATTTCCTTGCCTCGCCTTTCAGTGTAAACAGGAGATGTTGTTCTAAGAGGTCACTTTTATGTGCTGGTGCACCACTGAACTGTTTAGGTTTAAAATGACACTACTGTTTAAGACCCAGTAATTTTCAGAACGTCTGATTTACTGCTCTGGCACTCTATAAGCCTCATTTCATACCTCCAAGAATGAACTAGTCAAAGTGTTAAATAAACATGAAGTATAAGGCTTGTTTTCTTTCCAAAAGTGCAAGCACTGTGTTACTCTAATGATTAAATATTGTTTAAATATACAACTGAGTGACTGGTTTCACAGTCGATTCTTTCCCTCTGCTTCATTTTATGTATTAATTATTTTGTGTTCAGACAAAGGCTTTAATTAAGAAGCATAAAGAGTTTCTGAAGAGTGAAGAAGTAATGGTTTCATCTGCATTAAACTGATTATAAACAGTTCTTTCTGAAGGAAAAAGGCATCAGGGACAAAAAAAAAAAAAAAGAAGAAAGAAAAAAAAATCTTAACTAAGCTGAAATCCGTTAAAGGTGGAAGGATCTGATCCTGTCCCACACTCCAGCACAGGCACCCAGAGGCTCCAGGGCAAAGCAATCCCATTTACTGACCCCAGATGTTGTGTCCTGAGCCCCACAGCACCCCAAAATACCCAGAGTGCAGGAGCTCAGCTCTTCACAGGGGTGTGGAGGCACAGGAGGGTGCATCCTGTGCCCCCTTCCCACAAAGGAATCCCTGAGGGATTTCATAGCCCAGACCCTTGGGATATATTTAAAACTCAGCATATTTAGCAAAGTATCCCCAGCCGTGATGTGCCTGAGATAAAGAACAAACAGAGTTACCTCACGTGGTTCTGTGAATCCTAAAGAAAATTCACCAATGGGAAGGGAGCTCTAAACCCAGGCCCTGGCTCCAACACAGCTTTAAAAGCCATTTTAAGCAGGAGATTAGTAAAACTTTTCAATGCAAAGTAGCACAGGTCATTAAATCCTCGGCAAGGTCCGTGCCATAGCAACAGCCTCTCACAAATCTTGGAAGAATCAGCAAGAGGATGAGCCCAAGAGGGGAAAGGTGCACGTGAGACAGCTTCAGTGAAATCCATCCTCCAGGAAAAGGGCTCCAGGCTTGTGCTTTCCGTGTTTTTAAACAAAAGGTTTGGAGAATCCAAATGGAGAAAATGTATTCTTTTATGGTCGTGTCAAAAAAAACCCCAAAAAACTAAACCAAACCAAAAAACAAAAACAAACAAACAAACAAACAAACAAAAAAACAAACAAAAAAAAAACCAACCAAAAAACAACAACAACAAAAAACCCCCACAAAACCCAAAAAAAACCACCCACCAACCAACCAACCAACCAACCAACCAAAAAGATTAGAGGAGGGAGAAAAGGCATTGAATAGTCAAACAGAGAATGTTTTGAATTGGAAGTGCAAGAAAACACATCCACTCCTTTTGCCATTGCAGACTTGATATCAAACTTGCTCAAGTTTTTTGGAAGTCATTCCTCTCTGCCTGTGAAGCACTTGGCACCCAAACCTTTTCCTGGGAACTCCAATGATGGGTGTAGAGTCAGGGAACGTTACAGAGCAACGTGAACTGCAATTCCCTCATTTACAGCCCGCTCCCACATGCTGATAAATTTGCCAAAACCTCATCTCAGCCTGGAAAGCTCCCCTCTGGATGGTGCCTTTGGCAGGCTGGATTCATTGCAGCTTTTGCCTCTCACATCCATCAGTGGGGTTTCCAATCAGGGTGGCTCCCTGACTGCCAGGAATCGGTCAGGGGGTGGAAAACACGGAGAGGACAGAGGTGGGACAAGGTTTAGGAGGGGGCTTGGCACTGCCTGCGTGGACTCCATCACCTTAGAGGTGTTTTCCAGCCAAAATGACCCTGTGATTGTGTGACACTGGGCTGCCCCTGCCCTGGCACAGCACCTCCAAACAAGGAGGATGCTGAAGCTGCTCAATGGAAAACTTTCCAGAGGTATGAAAGTAGGACTCAAAATTTGGCAGAAAATTGGCATGCCAGTCAGTAATTTGATTTTTGGGCAGATTTGTGCAGGAAGTCAAGGAGGAGAATGAGTTTTTGGTTGGTTGATAAATTTTGGTTGATAATTTTGCCAGGCTCAGCATCTTTGCCAACTCTGTGCCTGCTCAGACCTCAACAAGAGCAGGAGAGTTGTAGAAAAAGTCTTGTGGTTTGCATTCCAGATTACAGGTGATCCTTAAGGAATCACAGAATCCCAGCCTGGTTTGGGTCAAAAGGAACTTTAAATCCCACCCAGTGCCACCCCTGCCCTGGCAGGGACACCTCCCACTGTCCCAGGCTGCTCCCAGCCCCAGTGTCCAGCCTGGCCTTGGGCACTGCCAGGGATCCAGGGGCAGCCACAGCTGCTCTGGGCACCCTGTGCCAGCCCTGTCCACCCTCCCAGCCAGGAATTCTTTCCCAATATCCCATCCAGGCCTGCCCTCCTCCATTTTAAGCCATTCCCCCCTCTCCTATCACAACAGGCCCTCGGGCTGCATCCCACTGCTGCACACAAGCCCAGCCCACTGGCACAAACCCACAGAGGTTCTCCTTCCCCAGTTCTCTGTCTTGGTGGTCTCAAATCAGACCCTCAACGTCATTTGAGCATCAGGGCTTTGCTGCAGTTTAATCCCTTTTATTAACAGTCACATCCTGCAGCTCTGACACCACTGAAGGCAGAAGATCTGCAGGGAAATGTAGAATCAAGAGCCAGACACTGGGTTACAGTTCAGGGGAATTTGCAATTTAAGTATATGAAGGCTGAAAAAGATGGAGATGTGTTGTGAAATGTATCATTTCTCCAACCCATCTGCAGGCTGCTTAATTAAAGCCATCAGCTTTCTACCAAAAAACAAACAAACAAACAAACAAACAAAAACCCCAAAAACACCCACCAAAAAAACCCACAACACCCCAAAAGAGGGTAAAACACAATTATCAAGTGAGTGTTTCTGTGTGTTCAACCAGTTTGTAACCCACACCGTTCTCCAATCCTTAAAAATGAAGGGAGAAACAAATAATTAAATGGGAACAAGTGATGAAACCAATAAATAAATGAGAATTAGAAATTAAAAGAAATAAATAACTTTTTAAGTAGGCACCCATAGCATTGTGCTGGTGCACAGCCAGTCTGAATGAGCTCAATCACAGACTTGTGGCCTGAATCCTTCCTCTGACAAAACCCCCAGGTGGTGGAACCTGCAGGGATGCAAAGTACTTTTCCATGTAAAAGTGGAGATAATTCCACAGGAGAAAAATGGGGAAAAATAACCTGATCAATTGAGGAAAAAAATCGGATCAATACATTGTTCAATCTTTTCCATAATGTTGAGACTTTTCTATAAAACATTCAGGAAAGAAACAAGGATCATTCCCAGCAAATATTCCTTTTTCAGGAAGCAGCATCCGAAAAAAATAAATAGGAAAAAAAAAACTTCATCATAGGATGCAGAGAGTGCTGGGGATGTTATCCCAGGCTGGAAAAATATTGGAGGGAAGTTTTAAGTGCCCTACCTGATGCAATAAAACTCCCAATACAGTGTGTCCAAAACTTTGTGTTCTCCATTTAGCAAAAGGCAGCGCCACAGATAAATATCAGAAGAGATTTGTTAATGCTGCTCTATTGGCAGCTAAAATCAGATCACTCCACACTGGCAGACTGAACAACTGCCAACCTGTAATAAATGGATGGCTCAGCCTAAGGATTTACTGCCAATGGGGGGAAAAAGGAGAGTGATGTGAACAGAAATAAACCCAGAGTGTTGAAGAAAACAAAATTTCTTGCAGGCTTCCTTCGAAATACAAATTGGTTGGCAAGAGCCAGGGGAAAGAAGGAGAAATCCCTCACAATCCAAAGAATGCTGGTGGGCTCCTCCTCTGCCCAGACCCCTGTGCTGCTGCAGCACCCATGGGCAAGGCTCCCCAAATAATAATAATAAAAAAAACCTTAAAACTCTTTTTTTTTTTTTCCCTAGATAACATCTGTTTAAACTGGCTTTTCTGTCTTCATCATCACAGGCAGAGATGTGCCAATACCTGACACAGGCGTGCAAGAGGATGGGCTAAATGGGAGAGACCCCAACAGGCACAGCCAGGGCTGGTTCTTTGGACTTCTCTGCACCCTTCAGCCCTTCTGCTGCAAAGCTTTAATTGGATTTAAGGCCTCCTTCAACTTTTCCAAAGGTTCACCTTTTTTTTTTTTTTAATTTGTAAAATCAATTATTCGAAAGACAATCATTATATACAAAAAAGGACACCCTTAAAAAATACATTGTATCTGAAGTGTCAGGGGCTCTTACAGACAATACATTTTACTTAGAATGCTTATTTATAAAATTGATTACAAAAAAGGCACTCATTATAAAAAAAGACACTGGATCTGAAATATTGTGGGCTCATACAGATAATGCACATAATGAATATGTGTCAAAGTTGGTGCTATCTTGTTTCTTTATCTTACTGCAGAAGAAAATACTTTACCACAAATATTTAGTATTTAGTGCAAGATTACTAAATTCTCCAACCACTTGTAAATTTTTTTCTTTTTTTTTTTTTTTTTTTTTTTTTTTTTGCCTCTTGGGACAAGAGGAACAGGCAGGAAGTTTCACCTGAATATGAGGAAAACCTTCTTTCCTGTGCAGTGACCAAGCACAGAACAGAGCCCAGAGAGGGTGTGGAGTCTCCTCACAGCAGATATTCCAGAATTCTCTGGGCACAGTCCTGTGCCCTGTGCTCTGGGATGACCTTGCTTGAGCAGGGGTTTGGGACCAGGTGACCCCGAGGGATCCAACATGACCCATCCTGTGAGCCCTGTGTGCTGTGGGATGGACAGAGCTGAGCCTCTGCTCTAACCAGCCCTGGAACGCTGGTGTACCATGGTAAGTTTGAAAATATTCCTCACTCAAGCACCTTCTGGAGAATTTTGTGATTTGGAATTGTTCTTCCATCGTCACCAGCCTTGCTGGAGAAAGGTTTGGTCACACAGCTCTGCAGGACAAGGAGAGGGATTTATCCCTGGCTGAGATGTATTTGTGGGCACATTCTGTACTTTTCAATTTTATTATAGAAAAAAAGCATCTAAATGGTCTGGAGAGAGGCCACCACCGACTTGAACCTGACTGTCCACTCACAGGGGTGTAACTGATAGAGCAGCACCTGCACAGAAGTGCTAAAAGGCGTTTTATTCTCCTACAGCATGAACTACCCCCAGCAGGTGCAAATTCCTGTGTGGCCCATTCTTGATCCTCACACACACAATGGCAATAATTTCAGGACAAAAAATTCATGGCTGAAGGTATCAACCCAAGCTGAAGTCCCAGAGAAGAGGATCAGTCTATGGAGAGCCTGGAGCAGCATTAACAAGCCAGGATAATTCTATTTAGAACAGAAAGAAAAAAAAAAAAAAAAAAAGAAGGAAGAAAGTCAAAAGGAAGGAAAAGTTTCCCAGCAAACTGAAAGATATGAACTTGATAATTACTTGGAACCAAATTAATATCAGGATGGCTGCCATTATTCTCCGAGGACAACCATTTCATCTGCTGTGCAGGTGTACCCTCCAAGAGTGGATCATGCTGATGAAAGACTGAGAGAATTTCAATGACACCTTGAGGGATCTTATGAATAAAATATCAAAAAATGGACATCTCCTTTGTATAGGAAGATTTTAATGCAAAAACTGTAACAGGTTTATAAGTTACACCAAGAAAATAAGGAAGGTTTATTCTGTTTTTTTTGGCTGGAGACAGACAGATATTGCCCAGTCAAAGTTTCTCAGAACCACAAGAGACTCTTCTTTCAAACGCTCACGTTACCTCTGTGCTGGACTCTTCTAAGCAGATTAACAACACACTCATAAACCAACAAAACTGAGGAGTGACCCTTTCTCCTCCAAGCCCTGAAAATCAGAAAACTTTCACAAGAAAACCACTTGCACTCGCAATCAAATCTCCACAGGGCACGTTACAGAAACAGGAAGCAGAGAGCAAAGCATGGCAAAAGTGGATTTAGAACAAATGAGGAATAATTGTCTTGTCCTTAAGGAAGGAGAAAACACTGATGGAGGGGAACAAACTTAGGAAAACCCACACTCAAGTTAATATTGAAGGGATTAACCTGGCTGAGTGACCTTTTTCGTGCCCTAGTTTTCATCAGCGTGCCATGCAGAAGTGATGTACATCATAGAAACATGGAATTCCACAGTGGCTTGGGTTGGAAGAGACAGAATCACAGGATCACACAATCCATAAGGTTGGGAAACAGCCCCAAGACCACTGAGTCCAACCTGTGACCAATCCCCACCCTGTCACCCAGACCAGTGCCACATCCTGAGACACCTTCAGGGGTGGGGACTCCACCACCAACTCCCTGAACAGCCCCTTCCAAGGCCTAAAAGATCATCTCATTCCAACCCCTTGCCATGCTCCAATCCCCATGGCTTGAGGCAGCGACCCTCTGTGGACACCCCACTGTTTCCAGCCAGGAAGGGGCAGTGCCACAGAGGGCTTTGCTGGTGGCTGGTGGGGGAAAAGTAATGCTGGACAGAGGGAAAGAGGAGAGGAAAAGGCTTTGGGGATATTTTGGGTTGGTACAGCTGGGCTGGAGGAGGTGGATCCACAGTGATCAGGGCAGGACAGGAGCTGGGTAGGGAAGGATGTTAATTGATGTTAATTGCAGAGGAAGGACAGATTGACAGGGGGCCATGTGGGAACCAAAACTCCCTCCTGTTGAGAAGAGCAGAGATGTTCACCTGTGAACCTAAAAGGGCCCTCAGGTGCAATCCCCATGGCTGTGGTGACATTATCATTGGCCACCACCTTCCATAAGGGCTTAAACTGTGCCCCTTGAGGCTGGAGCTCTTAGGAGGGCAGTGGAGGGGAGGACAAGGGCTGGAGAGCAACTCTGATGGGGCATCCTGGCAGTGAAGGGTGTGCAGTGAGGGATGGTGCTCTGGGATCCAGCCCCACTCACAAGGGCACTGCCAGGGCTCTCCAGGGTCCCCTTGGGACATCTGGGACAGGTGCAGGGATGATGGCAAGGAAAGGAGAGACCTTTGGAGAGAGGATGGCACTGGCCAGGATACAGAGAGAAGAGAAAAGTGCCATGGAAACTCCCCAGGGCCACTCAGGAAACAGAGAGGGCAGGGGAAAGGCTGCTCCTGGCACCATTGGGGACCTCAGCTCCTGGCACCATCAGGGACCTTTGTTCCTGGCACCATCAGGGACCTCAGCTCCTGGCACCATTGGGGATCTCTGCTCTCAGCTCACAGTGGGGCACTGGAACAGGGTCCCCAGGGCAGTGGTCACAGGGTGTTTGGGCTCCCAGGTGTGTCACAGGGTGGGATTGTTGGAGTGTCCTGAGCAGGGCCAGGAGCCGGGCTGGATGATCCCTACCAATCCACCTCAGGATATCCCACGACCCTGATCCTCTTTTCCTGGATGAGATCACCTTTTCCCAACGCCAATAAAATCCCAGGTGGCACAGGAGGGGCTGTTCCTGCCCCAGAGCTGGCCTGCTGCTGGGCCCCTGGGCACGGCACGGGGGCAGCCTGTCCCCTGCTCATCTGCCTGGCAGAAGCCGTGGAGGTTCAAGGGTGTTTGACTAGCACAGCTTATTGGGGACTGCATTTTCTCCAGGGTACAAGCCAAGCTCTACATCAAAGCCTGATTGAGCAGAAAATATGTGCTAATGTTCACAGCAGTACTCTATTATGGTATAAGTATGCTTGTAAATATTCACTACATGTTATTACGCCATTTGAACCAAGAATATTGCGGGGTGAAAGGTCGGCCCTAATGCTCTCTCAGGAGGCAGCAGTTTTGAATATAACCAAATGGGATAATGGTCAGGAATACCCAGAGGGGGCAATGTAGCACATCGTAAAGAATTGTGCTGTGAGTTTTAAGTTTTCAGGACAACAAAGATGCCAACGAGATGGCTCATAAGCAGTCATTATTAATGGAATGACAAGGGTAATGTTAAGCAGGATGTCTTTGCTATAATAAATCTTGTCCCTGCGCCATTAGTAGTCCTTACAACTGCAAATAGCAGTTAGGTTATAACCTAACATGGCAGAATTTTATCCTCTCAATCTCTAATGTATTTTATAATGCTGTTAAAGTCAGGAATAGCAACTGTTTAAGCTCACTTAATCTGTGAGAAGTTTAAACACGAATTTTAAATGCGAAATCTGCTTTGATAGTAGTTTCTCTTAATTAAATAGATGAAGTAGCTCTTTCTAAGCATACACTGGGCTGTACTACAGGGTCTGGGGAGCACTGGTGAATTTAAAACATTAAATAATTTCCTTCAGATGTAACTTTTGCATTCTAAAAAAATGACAGCTTTTATCATAATTTTAAAAGCTATTTCTAAATGAATTTATGGATTCTTTCTCGTTACAATGTTGTGATTTTCCAGTTTGGAAATAAATTACTGATATTTTTTTTGCCTTGAAATGGTCTTGTTTGAGCAGATAAGAGTCTTCTCTTCTCTTCTCTTCTCTTCTCTTCTCTTCTCTTCTCTTCTCTTCTCTTCTCTTCTCTTCTCTTCTCTTCTCTTCTCTTCTTTCCATATTTACCCTTTTCCTTTTCCTTTACCTTTTGTTATTTCATTCCCAAATTCTGATCTCAACACAGAAAAGAAAATCAACAAGTCTTTCAGAAAAAATGGCCTCATTTCAGATTGACATTTTTATGATCACTCAGAGCCTGATCCAAGGACAATACAGGACTTTCCAAATCTTTCTTCAAGTCATTGGCAAAGTAGTGATCTGATTATAAGGACTAAATAAATAAGTAAGTGGAATGGTATTACAGAAGAGCAATTATTCACCTTAACATATCAAATTTGGCTATGTTAAATGGATCCTGAATCTTAGCTAACTGTTTTATAAATATTTAAACAGCTTCACTGTGAGCCATCCATTTCACCTGCTTTGTTTTTCTTCTGCTGCTCTCCCAGAAATAGCTGTGGAAATAACCAGTTCAGTCAGCTCTGGGTACCACTGTGGCAGAGCCAGGGCTGCTTTGGGATCAGTGCAACCCAGGGTATTAATCAGGAGTCAGCAGAGTATTAACCAATATGATCAGGCCCATCTCCAACCCTTCTGCTGTTCAAAGAGCTCCTTGACAGCTTTTCTCTTGTGAAAATTGTCAGGAAGCCCACCGAGCTTCCACCTGACTAATCTGGAACTCAGCAAAGGGGAGAGACCTCAGTGGTCTCACACAAAACCCACCAATATTCAGAATGTGCTTCACTTGGTAGGAAAATCCTGCTATTAAATATTTTGGTCTGCAAAGGACTTAAAGAGCCAAGTGCATTGCAGGAAAGTCCCATGGATAAGGAAATAGCTTCAGCTGGAAGCTGTGTTGTCCCTAATGGCTGAGGATCATCTTTCCTCACTGATCACTGTGTCAGGAATGCTCAGTTCCTCCCACTGTAAAAGATCTTCGTTGTGACCTCCGTTTTTAGAAACCCAAAGAGCAGAGAGATGTTAGTGCCCCATTTCCTCACCCAGCTCCTGGCACTTCACGGAGCATCTCTCCACCCTGGTGCCACACTGGGACCTCAATCCTGGATGGGTGGCCAGGAACCAGGAGAGCCTCTCCCTCCCCAGCCACAGGATCTACATCCTCCCTGTCTCCTGCCAGGACAACTCTCCCTGGGAACAACAAACTCTTTCTCCCACAGCAAGCGATGGCCACACCATTAATCTGAAAGCTTTGGGTTCAAACCATGGCAATATATCAGGGCATTTACACAACATAATTTTAGGGGTGTTTTTTTAGTTTTGTTTAATTTTCCAAAGCAGGTTGCACACAAATAGAACCAGCTCACCCTTACTGACTTGCCAAAGAAGCAGTTCTAGTCATTTTAACATCATGGCCCTGCCACAAAAGCACACCAGAAGTTGGATGAGAGCAGCAAATAAAGGAATTTGGCCACCCAGAAGTGATTTCCAGCAGGCACCACTGTTCCCCAGGTTGTTGCTGCCCCTCTTCCATGGCAGGGAGCCCAGCAGGAGTGTGGCACAGCAGGAGCAGGGGCACAGCCGTGGATTCAGCCAGGAGCCAGAGCAGCCCCGTGGATCTGCTTTTCCCACCCAAATGCAAAGCAGAGCTCGGAGTGCTCGAGAGGTCTGCTCTCTGGTGAGGTTCAACATTAAGATGTGACAAGCTCCTTATATACAAGAGGATAAATGATATGCAAAGTCCATACTCTTTGTTCTGACAAGTGTCCAGAGGGAAAATTCTGGAGATAAAGCTGTAGCTTTCTAAGGCACTGGGGTAGGGTGGGCAGAATGAAGATTTTATCAAAGAACTTGAGCATTGAAACACTGAAAAACACCACATTGCCTCCTCCTGCCCCTTCCCACCCCCATCAGTGTCCTGCCCTTACCTCCCACAGACACCCAGAATCATTCCAGTCCATTGGGAGGGGCTTTTTTCTCTTTTTTTTTTTTTTTTTTTTTTTAATAACTAAATATATATAGGAAGAGATCACCACATAAAGAGTCTTCTTTTCCCCTCTGAGGAGAGACTCAGGAGCTGGGGTTGTCCTTGCCTGGCCCTGGTGTCATCTGCACAGACCAGTCTGTGTTTCCCAGGGAGCAGTGCTGGGGCAGACACCTCACGGAAATCCCTGCAAGGGGACAGAGGGGGAGAAAATAACAGACAAATTCAGGAAAATGGACACGTAAAGACTGGAGATGTCCATTGGGGTGTGAAGGCTTGGATATGTCCAAAATCCCATCCAGAAAAGAAACCAGTACAGATTTTTAACCTGCTCTGTTTTAGCAACGTGACCCCTTTAGATAGGTAGAGATATATAATATGTATCATATATGTCTCTCAATATATAATAAATATATAGATATCTATCTCTATATACATGTATAGAAAGATATATGAATATATACAGATATCTGTATATATAAAAATGTATATATAAACATATATTTCATATATATAAATATATAAACACACATATATAATATAATGTGTGTATATGTTGATATTTTATATTTTTAAATATAATTATATGTAAAATATGTAATATTAAATATTATTTAATATAATGAATATAGCATATACAGTCTCACCCCAGAGACAAGAAGCCTAAAGAAGTTTCTGCACTTGTGCTGTGAACACTGCAAGTCCCCACTGCCAAACTCTGGTGGACTTACAGCACATCAAAAGTAAGCACTTATCTTATTGAAACAAAATGGGCATTTTTGTGGCTGTCTCATCCCTGGAAGTGTCCAAGACTGGGCTGGATGGAGCCCTGGAAAACCTGGGCATGTTGAAGGTGTCCCTGCCCACAGCAGGGGTGGGATGAGAGGATCTTCAAAGACCTTCCAACCCAGACCATTCTGGGATTCTCTGATTTTACAATTTTTGAATTAAACCCAGGGGTCTGCAGTACTTTTGGTGCCTTCGGAATGAAAGATTTTTGTAGCAGGGAAGGGATAAATCCAGACGTAAAAGAAACAAACTGTTGATTAAGAGCTCAGCGTGATTCTTATGTAAATAGGATGTAAACATTAAAATTCACCCTTAACTCTGTTTACCTCCAAAGTGTAGAGCTCATCAATTATTAGGCATTGTTTTAATGCACACACTATGCCCCCATAATATGGCAATAAGTCCCAAAGACTTATGTAAAATATCTCTTTTTTAATCATGTCTAGTTTCATAGACAAAAGTAATCACTAAAAAGCCAGTGGCTACAAAAACTGCAAACAAAATGAACCTTTAAAAGCTAATGACTTAAGGGTGATTTTACAGACATATAAAGTATGTTAGGGGCTTACACTATTTGTCATTAACACATATTTTGAAAGCTCGGCTAATATAATGTGACACAAAATTAGTCAAACACAATTCATGCAATATTGTTTAATTTTACTCCTCATTTAACTTGGTTTTAAGCAAAATCATTATGTCACATGATAACGTTCACTTGAACAAGAAATATTTTATAATGGTGTCTGCGTTTCGAAATGAGTTATTAGGAGCTACATGCTGAACACATTCTTAACTATGAAAACTATAAAGCTAATAGCTTCATCATATTTTGACAACATCTACATACTTTATGCATTATTTACAAGAAAGATATAAAATGAAACTACTGAATATCTCGCACCATACTTCACAGTCATAGTTAACTGGTTAAAAATATAACACATTTATCTTCTGCCGGCTCCAGATTTGCATAGGGATATTTGCATACCATGTTGCAATGTGCTCTTAATGTAAAATTTAACCTTTGTACTTTCCCTCTGATGTGGAAGGTATACTCATTAAGTTAAAAATAATGGTAAAAATAAGTCTGCTGGTGATATACTTTCCATGAATGATTCCCCTGAGTGGTGAGGAAAGGTAAAATGTGGGTGGGAAAATGTTTAATTGAATTAACTCCTCATTTCCTATATTTTTATTTCAAATTTCACCGGCAGAGCAATTGGAGTGGTATTTGTCAACCACACAAGTTCCACCTTCAGTGCTGGGGCTCTCGGGGCCCTCTCATCCTGCAGGAGGTGCATTTCTAGGTGCAGATGGAGGTCTAAATCACAGAATCATGGAATATCCTGAGATGGAAGGAACCCACAAGGATCATCGAGTCCAATCCCTGTCCCTGCACAGACACCCCAACAATCCCACCTGGGCATCCCTGGGTGTCCAAAAACCCCTGGAGCTCTGGCAGCCTCGAGGCTGTGCCCATTCCCTGGGGAGCCTGGGCAGTGCCCAGCACCCTCTGGGGGAAGAATCTTTCCTGAATCCAACCTAAACCTCCCCTGACATCCAATCTAAACCTCCTCTGACATCTTTTAATTGCATATCCACTTGCTGAGTGTCAGGACTCCAAAAGGATCATGTCTCAGGACAGCAGTGTGGAAAGGGTTTGCTGTAGCTGAACCTTGAGACAGAGCTTAACCTCTCAAACTTGCTCCACTTCTCTACAACTCCCGAGTCCATAATGCCACTTCTTCTCCCCTCCAAACAGAGTTACTTCTCAATAACTCCTAAAAAAACCCAAAACTCCTAAAAGAAACCTAACTCCTAAAAGGAACAACCCTATTTTTGGCTGCTCCTCATTTGGGTGATGTTTTAGAGTTAAGATGTCACCTTTTTGCATGCAAAGTGTACCACTACCAGTGACCAGCAGAGCCTATGACCCACCAGAGCTTTGTTTCACACTCTGAGAAAATCCGGATGAATCTGCTGAACGCCCCACAGCATTTCTGCCGCTTAGCGCCTCCCAAGCAATTAACGGCAACACCTCCCGTTCTGCTTTCCAAAAAATCCACGTGAGCACCTCCCTGCAACGCTGCTTCTGTTACCTGCTGCTGGTTCCTGATCTATTCCAAAAGAAAACCCCTTTTGTGTGAAGGAATCCTGCGTGAGTTGTGGGTAATTGGCCCATTATTTTTTCCCTTTTTAGGGCAGATCTCGCATCGGCGTTTCTGCGCGCTGACCCACCGACGACCTCCGCCGTTGACCTCAGAGGACTACTTTCTCTTTTGGTGAGAGATAATTCAGTCTCCCCGGCCTGCCTCCTGGGCACAGTCAAAATTATGTGTGGTGATTCTGCGGCCTGGGCTCCTGTCTGCTAAGGACTGAGCTAATACCGCGACATGCAATTAATTCAGGACCTCGGGATGGCCTTGAACGGCCCCTCCACTGCAGGGAACGGCTCCCGCCACGCCGCCCTCTCCCCACAGAGCCCTCACCTCTAATAAACACGAGCAGGAGCATTCAGAGGATATGTAAATGCATTAATTTTTTATAAAACCCGTTAGCCAGCACCCGGTACCCGCCGTCAGCGCCGTGGCCCAGACACGGGGCAGCGATGCTCTGCCGCCGCTGCGAAGGGGATTGGAGAGCCCCAGAAAGTTTTAACTAAATAGCAGCAGGCTAAATTTCCAGCCAGGAGCAGGGCAGGGATTCAGGATTGGAGTTTCTACTTGTTTACTGCCTCGTCTGGCCCTGGCGGTGATGGTTCTCGCAAAGATCCTCAGCCAGGTAAATAAAAGCGCGGAGCCCCAACAACGGGCTGTTATTGCAGCAGCCAGCGGAGGTGTGCAGAGCAGGAAATAACTCTCCCAGGGATAAATTACATGTGATGAGGGCCAAAAGAATACAGCTCCTATTTCAGGAAGTCTTCCAGGCAAAAGCAGAGATTTGGCAGTTTTAGCGTTCCTTTTCAAGACAATACACGTACACCAAAAACATTACTCTTCACAGAGTACCCCAGAGGCCTTTCCAATCATCTGGATGCTCGCAGTTATTCCATTCCCTCAAATTCAACACAGATCTTCTTTATTAATTTTAATTTGTCATCAATAACCTGACAGGCTCTCTTTCGGCAAGAAATACTGTATTAACTGTTTCACTCACTGTGGCAGCTATTAAAAATGTGATAATGATTAGCAGTAATGAGGTCAAATAGAATAATGTGAGTATAAGTTGCTACCAGCGAAATATATAACACAAGAGGATTTATTATGTTCACTTGCTGAAATGTAATTTAAAAACAGGATATTACCACCTGCTATGCTGGCTCATAGGGTTATCCAGATCATTTAAGCATTTCCTGCTAATATGTTTATTTGCTTCTGGCAGATATTACCACTACTGTATTTCAAATAACTACACTTAAAACAAAGTTAATTGTTCCTATCTCCTTAATATAAATATGATTATGTAAAGTGATGATTAGATGACTAGCTGGTAAACAGAATTATTTGAGCATCAGTATCAGTTAGGATAAAAATGGTGCAGGAACACTGAGAGTTGTGGGCAATAAATCAGCTCTGGGAAAAGCAGATCTTCAGCGAAGAAACTTTGTGTAGGTGCTAAGGGGAGGTGAGGAAGGGCTGTGCTTTCAATATCAGAGCAAATTAAGTGAAACATTAAAACTTTATCAACACAAAATCTGGTAGACAGAATCATTTTCCTGTATTCTCTTAAACAGATTTTGAATTTTGACTTTTTTGTATTACTTTTCAGCTTGTTGATCTAAATAAAATAATCCTGGTTTTCACTGCAGCAACACAGAGAAATTCAGTGGAACTGCAGGACTGCTTGATCTGCAAAAGCTTTTTCAGATGGGGAAGATAAGGGTTTAATGCAACGACAAAACCAAAAAAAGCTCATTCTCATCAAGCTCTCCTCTGAGCTTTAATTTTGAGCAAAGATTACAGAGTTAGGCCAAATTCTGCTTCTGCTTACACGGCTTTAAATCCCCTGAATTAAGCCAGAATTCAACCTTAAACCTGTGAGATGTAAAGCACGACTTAACCTTCATTGCTGGGACTCCTGCACCCTGGGAAGATGGGCTGGGGGGACTCAAGTCCTGCTGGAGGAAGGACACACACAAGAGGATTACTTTTTTTCAGGCTGTGAGTGACAGCTGTGCAGCATTCCCAGCAAATTCCTCAATGATCAGGAAGGAGGGACTTGATTTTTGGAAAACTTTTAGTCAGCAGTTTGCCACTGCGCTTTCCTTGTCCTTCTTGTGTTTGGCTTTTCAATACAATTTGTCATATAAGTAATGAAACAGGGACAGAAGAGCAAAAGCAGTGCTGTAAAGAAGCTGTCAAGAATGGTCTGAAGTTGTGCCAGGGGGGGTTTAGGTTGGATTTAGGGAAAGGTTCTTCCCCCAGAGGGTGCTGGCACTGCCCAGGCTCCCCAGGGAATGGGCACGGCCCCAGAGCTCCAGGAGCCTTTGGACACCCAGGGATGCCCAGGCTGGGATTGTTGGGATGTCTGTGCAGCACCAGGATAATCCTGATGGGTCCTTTCCAACTCAGAATATTCCAGGATTCTATAGGAAGAGAGGATGTCACAAGTCAAGGCAAAATACACAATCACAAATAGATATTTTAGAATATGCATTTATACTTATTTATTCTATTTAAACAGGTTTGTTTTTTTTAATCTGCCGTGTTTTTTCATGTCATCTTACACACACCTGTTGAACAAATCCATATATAAAGTGGGATTTCCTGAGATTTACATAACCTTTACTTTTTAAAAGCTGGTTTCAATGGATAGTGCTTCATTCCTGGCAAAGGAAGAGCAGCCTGGAGTTTGAAGGCAACTCTGAATGTGAAGCCCTGAGCTGTGATTAATTACAATAAAGACTTTCCCTACCTGCCTTTTTCTGACCACCACCAAAAATGCCACTCTTCATCTTAATTTAATAAACAAGAAATGTAAAAATTACACGAGACATAATATTTTTATTTTGATAACATAACAATGCAAAAGAAGTGGAATAAGAATATTGGGATAAATTTCCTCCCACAGTATGGGAGCTTGGTCTGCCTTTTTCAGCATCTTCTTCCCAACTCCAGCACTGAAAGTGTGAGTGTTCTGAGTGACACTGGGATCACTGGAAGCCCCAGAAACCATCATCTCTGCTCCTAGCAGGATTTTTTCCATGCAAGAAAAATGAAGATTACCCCCCAACATGAGATTTGTGCCTTGTGACCAATGCAAAGGCTGAGGCCCAACCCAGAGAGCTTCAGCTGGCATCCACAGCTAATTATTGGCTGGAGTAATTGGGCTCTGGAAGACTCTCCCTGTGCAAAGTCAGCATTAAGAGATGAGGACCAAGCTGGCACTGCCTCACTCCTGAGTTTGGTTTTGAGCTTCTCAGAAAAGAGAAAAAAAGAGGGGAGGGGGGGGAAATTAAATTAAAAAAAAAGAAAAGGCGTGTGAGGAAATTAAAAAAAATAAGAAGAGTGAGAAGGAGTGAGATGGCTGAGGGCTGTCCCAAAGCTCAGTGATGGATAACACAGCCTAGGGAAGGGCAGAGGGGCAAATCAGGCGGCAAATCCTCAGCACCCCACGTGCCAGATGTCAGGAGGGCAATTCCAGGAGCTTTCCTTTCTCCTGGCAAACCCAATCTCCACGGGGAGAGGCCTTTGGGGGCCTCCTGCCTCCCGTATCCGTGCCCAGGCGCTGCCAGCCCTGCGTGCTCCTGCTGCTGGTGCGACGTTCCCCCACCACTGGCTTTACATCTCAGCTAAATTTGAATTGATGATGGGTACAGTGTTTGTAATCCTACATCAAGCAGCGCTTGTGTCTGGCATTTATTTGTCCTGTTGCTTTGGCAGCTTCTTCCAGAGCCTCCTCTCATCTGACATGTCAGGTCTACAATCAAAGAGGAATAGTGAATTCACTTTTACAGTTAGGCAAGCTGAATGCTATTACCCATGTATTTGTCACCAACCTGCAGATCCCAGCCTCTAATCTGCCATCTGGATGGATGCTACAAAGTTAAGAGCCAGGGACATGCATTTCTCAGTAACTACCTGCTGTCAGCTATTATTTTAAGGATCCTGTGATTTTCTTTTATTTTGACTAGAAAAAACAAGGCAGCTGCAGTAATAAAAAGGCATATCAACTAGTCACTTCCTGGCAGATTTGTCACTGGTGTGGATACAGTAGTGGTATTTTTTGTTAGCAAATGTATACAGTGGAATATAGTATTGTAAATCTGTAGTGCGTTCTTCACAAAGGGAGAGGAAAAAAAAAAATCCCTTTTTAGAACCTTGTATACTAGTCAACAAAATAAAAAATGAAAAGGTATTTGCTCCCACCTTATTGTGCACATGTATTATATTTTTCTTTTACAATATGGTCCGTTGTGTGCAACAGACTTTGTAAATATCATGTTTGGGTTTAAAAAATTTCCATTGTCCTCCCAACGTGGCGGCTGCGTCCTCACTCACTGCCCAACTCCCGGGCTGTAAATATTTGCTGAGAAGAATCAGAGGTTTTCTGTTTGGAGAATCTGGAGAATAAGATTAACTTTTCAATTAACAATTGAACAATTAACAATTTTCGAATTAATTTATTCTAATAATGCTCTGAAAATACACGGGCGAGAAATGCAGCGATGGAAAAGTATCCTGGACCAAATTAATCCCCTGTGTGACTCTATTTCAGTCAACACAGTTATATCAGGATAAAATTATAATTAATTGTTATTAATACGAGCATGAAGCAACTGATGAGAATAGTCTAAGAGTGAAAAAAAATATATACCCAGTTCAGGTCCTGTGCTTCTACACAAGAACAAATTGTTCTACTTTCAAACTGCCATTTATCATCATTTTGGATGATAAAGGGATTGTTCTGCTTTCTCATTTCATTTTTTAGCTGTTCTTTGACAAAGATCCTGTTTGCAGGTCTCAGTCTACGGCTGGAGTAAAGAGTCAAAGGACTTGTGGTGATTTTTTTAGGATGTGGGAACCCAGCTCCAGGGCCCTGGGGTGCCCTTGGCTGGTGGGACATCCCCACACCACTGCAGTTGTGTCTAAGGTCAGCATCCCACACACAGCCCATGACAAGCCACCCCACCCAGAGCCTTGTGCAAGGACCACAGGCCCTGGGTTTGCAAGCAAATGGTGCTTTGGCCCTAAAACCTTGCAGCTTATTTGGAGAAAAGAAGGGTCCAGGTGTTATGGCCTTCCAGTGCTTGAAGGTGGCTTATAAAAAGGAGCCAAGTGACTTTTTACATGGGCAGATAGTGACAGGACACAGTCAATGTGCCAGCTGAGCTATGCACAGCTAATCCATTTAAGCCAGATATTTCCCCATTCTGAGTTTTTCCTGAAACATTTTTTCATCTGATGAATATTAAGTTCCAGAGACTCCCAGCTAAGGGAGGATGAGGATGTGGGGACTCTCAGGGACGCTCATTCATCGTTGCTGTGACCTTCACTGGGCTGGTGGTGGGTTCAAAACCTACTTATGTGTTGGTTGAGGCCAATTTTCACTTCCTGCTGCTCTTTTTTTCCAGAAGAGAGGCTTTTTGAAGAGCTAAAGTGAAGGAACTGATCTCTCGCTTACGGCTGATGAGTTATCACTAATGATCAGAGAGCGCCGCGTACTTTGGGATTTGATTTTGGTAAACATGCACAATTTAGATATTTATTCAAAACATCCAAATCTCATCAGTCTCCGAGATGGTTCTGACAGCTGCAAAAAAGTGGACAAATTGTTGATGGTTGAGGAGCAATCAGAGTGCACAGCGTTTCATGAATTAAATTTTAATAGTCCTTCCAGATGATTCAGAGCCACCCGGCTCAGATCTCAGATCTCAGCACACAGCATTACCTGGTTGCTGCTACTGTTGCCCTCTTTGTCTTCTTCCATTTCACTGCCTTTGTCTTGTTTTCAATCAGACAACAGGGGCTCGAGGGCTGGTGCCACCACCCTGCGTGACTCCAGAACCTCTGACGCAAATTACAACAACCGAGCCCCAGAGAAACAACTCCTGGGAAGAGCTGGTGCTGTCTCCCTAAAGCCTGAGACAGGGATATTGAAAGAGTTTTTAGGAGATTCCTTATGCTTACATTTGCACATTGTAATCAGTGAAAATAATTTGAATATATTAAATGCAACCAGGTTTTGTTTGGAGCTCCATCCAGCCTGGCCTTGAGCCCTTCCAGGGATGGGGCAGCCACAGCTTCCCTGGGTAACCTGTGCCAGGGCCTCCCCACCCTTTTTAAAAATTCAAAATTCCTAATTAAGAAACTTCCTAATCTGAAATTCCTGATTTAATTCCTAGTTTAGGAACTAAGGAATTTTTTCCTAATGTCTAATTTGAACCTCCTCTCCATCACTTTGAGTCCATTCCCCCTCATCCTGACACAAGATGCTCCCTGGTTGGAGGACCAACCTCCACTGCTAACACATCCCAAGACAAGCCAATTTCCACTCAAAATGTCTAATTAGGTTATTCCCACATCATCATCCTACATCTCACCCATCCCTGTGGGTGCTGCAGGAGCAGCTCCACCTTGGCACCAATAAAGGGAAAAGCCCCATTTCTTTCTCTTAGGCTCACTCAAGTCACAAGTGACTCTCCAACTATATTTCAGCAACTAAATGAAAAAGGAGGTTTAAACTGAATTCTGATAGCAATAGGATTAGAGCTGAAACACCCAGAGAACTATGTAAACATTGCTGGGAGTATCTGTAAATCCGAGTGCTCTCTAAGTCAATCTTCACTCGAACGTGCTCAGTTCGGTTGCAGTTAAGATGAACTCAAGCTGGAAGACTTGTCAGGCTGACAGACCTGAGTGTAGTGGATTTGTGTCCATGTGACTGCAGTCAAATGTTGTCCCCTCAGCTCTCAGCATTCCTGGAGTGTGTGGGCTCACAGAGATGGTCAAATGCATCCAAAAAGTGCCTTCAGAAAATGTCTGTCCTGTGGGAGAAGCTTTTTCTCCCCTTTGCCTAAACAGTTTTCACTGTGGGGGAAAAAACAAAAGAGTCTTTTCACATTATAAAATTTCTTGGAAAAGCCTACATTGCTCCTGATTCATAGGATTTTGGAGTATTTTTCAGAAAAGTATAGAACCAAGTTTTCAAATAACATCTATTTTTAATCTTAGTTTGACTGCCCAGAGAGCAGGGCAGTTTAAGACCTCTTACTCCCCATAAATAATACGTGGAGCACTAGAGGGGCAGCTCAGGAGCTGACAGGATCAGGTCTGAGCAGAGTTTTTGGTAAAACACTGGAGTCAGCAAAGTTCCTGCTGGGTCATTTCACACAAGTGCTATTTAGGGGTGAATGAGAGGATGCATCAGGGGAGAAGATCACGGTCTGTGGTTGGCCTCAACAACCTTACAGGACTTTTCCAACCTCAGTGATTCTGCTGGATTCATCTTTCTTTTGAGGTCCATCCACCCCAAAAAGAAGAGAGGGATGGGCAGCACCTGCTTTTGCCAACTGCCAAAATCACTTGGTGGTTTACAGAGGGGTTCAGTCCTGCCCATGAGGCTTTCCCAACTGCCCTGGGTTCATTCCAGGCAGGAGAAGAGCAATCTGAATGCTTTATTTATTCTTGGCAGAGCTGTCAGGAGATCATTCTCCTTCAGAGGGGGTGTGAGGGTTCAACTCCTCGCATGGGAAGTTGATCTTTGATACCAGAGAAAACGCAGGATTCGTTGGAAGGAAATTCTACCAACAGATTAAAGGACTCTCCTGCAACCTTTTAAGGTTATTTATTAGTAATTTATTAATCCAGTTGGAACAAAACCGACTGTTGTTTTCAGAATTCATTTTTCAGGCTGCAGCCTCACACCAGATGACACTCGGGCGCCGGCTCTTGGGGAATACACATCAAACCCTGGTTCATAATTTATGTAATGACATATACTTGGACACTGATTAGCTACCTTATCAGCCCTGTAATAAAGGAAGCATAACCCCTAGTTTATCATTCATTTATCTGAAGTCATTTTGAATAATATCACAAGATTGTAATGTAATCATTATGCTGTACAGCATGTGTGGGCCAGTACACTACACTGGCAGTGTCAGAGGACTGTCAGAGTTCATACTACTTAATTTGCTCACTTCTTACACATTTATGAAATTGGAGTCAACAGTCTGGTGGAGCAGGGAGATTCCGGGCAAGAGACTTCCACAAATTGTTAACAGGGTGTTCCATGGGAGGATGAAGAAGCGGAGAGAAGATGAAAACAGGATTTGTGGGGGGAGTTAGTGGGTGGTCAAGGAATGGGTTGAACATCCTCCACCCAAAGCACTCGCTGGCTTTGCTGACACTTTGTGCACAAGGAAAAAGCTTCCCTGTTGCCCTGTTTTTCTCTGTTCTTCTCTGTTTTTCTGAAGTTCCTACTGCCTTCTGATGATTTACTTTTTGTAATGGAGTCTCTCATGAATTTTCACATAAACGATCTATTGTTGTTGTAACTGTTCTTTCATGTTTACATTCTCCTCATAAGGAGGAGACTGTTGATGGGCTGTTGGGTTGACCAGTGTGGTTGAAGAGGAAGATTTTTTTCTTCCAATCCACGGTCACTGCTGGAATTCTATAAATGTTGAAGTTTGTAAATAAACTGCCCCTTTCTGCCTTAAACATCTCAGTGTGTGAGTGTCATTTGTTTTGTGATGTATTGTGACATTTCCCTTTAGTCATCTTGAAGCCCTCAGCAATTCAAAGGGGTCTGCAGAGCTGGGAGAGTTCCTGAGTTAATCAAGGAGCTCACAATGAGATCCACAGGCTGAATAAACACCCAGGTCCTGCATCCCCTCAGCTCTGGGAGGGCAGGAGGCACATGGGGAGCAAGTGCAGCTCCATCCTTCTTCCCGAGGCTGCTTGGGGGTTTATAACCAACTTTCATGATATTTTACATTTCTGTTTGGGGGTCTGAGCTTTTGGAAATGGTGTTCATTCAGGGGTTTGGCTTTCCCTCTTTCCTAGACTTCGTGATCTAGGAGAAAACTCTGGACACAGCAACGGGTCGAGTCTGAAAGAATTGGGGAAAACCCCACAGTATTTATATATATTAATATATGTTTATGCTGTTCTCATGGAATTCAGTGCTCAGTTTCCCATTTTTTGAGTGCCTGAGGTGCACAGCTGGCAGTCTACAGCAAAACCCAGCAAGTCTCACCCAGCACAGGGGGCAGAAGTGAAACACCAGCAAAGACACCTCAGTACCTGCTCCTCACCCGGGCTGTCACCAACATTATGTCCTCTCAAACCTTAATTTTACAGATCTGGTGAGGTTAACACCAGGTTAGCAGCCAAGGCTGAGAAATGGAGGATTTGGGGGATTTCCAGTGGCCGGGGCAGGCGGAGGGGCCTGGCCGGTGCCGTGGCAGAGCCGCAGCCCTGACAGATGAGAGGGGCTGATGGATGGAAGAGCTGGTGACAAGCTGCACTGGGATAATGATTGCTGGGCAGCAGGAGCCATTAGGGTGTCATGGAAAAACCCCCAAGATTAATGAACAGCACGAGTTGGATAAGTAATGAAAAAACGGGAAGGATGGGAAGAGTAGGGTAATGTTTACTTTAAGATACTTCATCAAAAGAAGCGAATAATTAATGCTGCAGTTCTTTCCTGACATGAGTTTAGGGAAATTATAACTGCAAAAAAAAAATTTAAATAGAAATAAAACATAGAGCTGAGTATCAGTGTCCCAGTGGGAAGAGTGGAAGGACCTCTCCAGACAGCCCCAGCAGAGTGAGAGGATGGATGACGTGAGAATCTTTCCCTTCTGTGATTGCCAAACATTCCCTGCTCCATCCCTCCCATATAAATAATCATTTCACCATTAGAGATTAAATGTTTACTGTAAAAACAATTAAATTTGTTTCTAGCACTTCTTAATGTAGGGCAGTAAAATCAGATCATTTAATCATCAACCCTGCATCCAACGTTTATTCCCTGGAAATGCAATTCCAGTCACAATTTTATTTCTATCGGAATAAAAATATATTCCCTAGATTTCAGCACAGAAGTTCTTCAGTAAATTTTGGCACGTGGGTTCAAAGTTGATGGAAAAAGAAGGGGTGCTCAGCAAATTACCTCTGGGTGCAGAAGAGGGGATGGGTCAGTGGGGGAGAGGGGATGACCAGGCCTTGCAGGGCAATTCCAGGCTGTACCTCCTGCAGGGATCATGCTGATGAAGATCAAATGATATTAAATTACTGGGATTGCATCAAGCCCAGACTGAAGCAGATGAAGCAAAAAAAATTAAAGGAGTGTGTGATGCCCTGCACAGCTGGAATAGAGACAGAACCGCAGGAAAAATGGGAATAAACTCGGAACAGGGGTCATCAGCTGGTGCATGGAAAAAGCCAGACCTCTCTGAAAGACTGGAAATTAAAATATGAATGAAACTTAGGAAATTCTGCTTCAATTAAAAAAAAAGAATCTTAATAATCCAAGAAACAATTCACATTTAAAACAGGTTTTGTTGGATTCTGGAAATAACAAATGTGCGAAATAAAAATAAAGGACTCAGGCAGTAAAATGTGCAAAGATGTCCTGATATAATTTAAAACACTGCAAAACCCCACATCACTTCAAGTTACAAACAAAACACACTTAAATTATAATGAAATCAGGAGGGGTTTTCAAACTTCAAAGCAGAAAGGGCAGCCAAAATCAGGAAAAAAAATTCCTTTCTCATTTTCCAGTTTTTCACCACAGCAAAGTTTTTCTTCCTAAAATAAGAAAGTCATTAACAATTTTTGCCATAGAAGGGAGTCAGGAATGTCTGATGCCACTTCTGGACTTTCTGGTGCCACAATTACTTTGCTTAAAATATTCTATGAAATGAACTTTGTCCCAGCCCCTGTCCAACCCGAGTGTGTAACTGGACATTTATTCCCTGAAGGCACAACAATAAAGCAGAAAAACTTGCTTTGGATGGTTAGAAAGTTCAAAGGCCTGCTCAAACCCAGGTAAATAAATTAGAAAATATTATGAGCATTTCTGTCTCAGACTTTTCCATGTTATCACTCATGAAGCACTTCAATAACAAACTCCTTTTTTTCTTTTTTTTTTCTGGGGATATTTGCAAAAAGCCATTTGTCAAACATTTCTCCGTGGCTGTGTTTGCTGCATTGCAAAATAAATAATGTAATCTGTGATGTAACTGCAGAAAGATGCAGAATTTATAAGATGTGATCCGGGCAAGGAACAGATATTAGACCACATAGTTTCAACATTTTTTTCCAAAGGTCTTTGGGAATGTTGTCAATACTG
Source organism: Phylloscopus whistleri (assembly GCA_017589585.1). NCBI lineage: Eukaryota > Metazoa > Chordata > Aves > Passeriformes > Phylloscopidae > Phylloscopus > Phylloscopus whistleri. The sequence continues at coordinate 505,051 of JADMLD010001290.1, forward strand.
ACTCCTTGAGAGATGCAAGTGCTGCCAAGTACATCTGCCTGCAAATTGTGCCCCCACCACCTTCACCAGTCAAATCCAGGGAAAATCTGAGGAATGTGAGGTAACTTCAGATACAATTTCTGTCATATCTCCCACCTGCACATAAAAAATAAATTCTGGTGTTACCCAGCCTTGGATGGAGAACTCTGAGAAGGAATTAATTTGTTCAGGTCCCTTCATCACCTCCAGCTTGTGCCCAGCCCAGTGCAGGATGACTCTTCCCATTTCTCTCCCCACTATTTCAGAATCATCTTTGCAAAAGGATTGGGGCCTCCTAATCCATCTGGCCCCTCCCTGGGCTCTGATTGCTTTTCTTCTTGCCCACAGAATCTCTTTTCAAATTTGAACTGGAATTTTATTTCTGATTGTCCCTGGGGTTGAGCCCTCTGTGTTTTCCAACAGGAATATAAACCAGAATCACAGAATCATGGAATGGTTTGGAGGGGACCTCAAAGCCCATCCAGTGCCACCCTTGCCCTGGCAGGGACACCTCCCACTGCCCCAGGCTGCTCCAAGCACTGTCCAACCTGGCCTTGGACATTTCCAGGGATCCAGGGGCAGCCACAGCTTCTGTCTCCAAAAATTATCCCAAGATAAACCTGCCACAAAGCCCAGCCTGTCAATCAGAGCTGGAAAACCCCCCTAAAGGTAATAAAGAAATGCAGGTCAGAATGAGTCACTCAGCTCCACTGATGTGAGAAGAAGCTGCTTCCCAGTCCTTATCCACACAAACCAGTTCGTCCAAACATCCCCTGACAGTGTGTTCTACTGAAAAACCTCTTTATATATAAATATATATATATATATACCATGATGAGATCTAGCTTCATTCTAAAAATAGATCTCATCATTTCTGCTGACATAAGTTTTTACCTTCATAACACCCTACACCAAGCAGTTGTTGGTCACCAGACAGAACCATCCCTCCCAGTGGCTCTGTTTTGCAGCAGCTGCTCAGGAGGCTAAAAACCCCATCCTTACTCTGTTGACTTTAATTTACAATTGCTCATTTACCTTAAGTGACACCCATAATGCTTCTCACCGTGAGCCTGATGTGCTCCTGCTTAAACGGTGAAAGCAGGGAATAGGTTTGGAAGTGGACATGGTAGCACAGCTGATAATTAAGGCCAGAACCAGAATTAGGCAGTTATTTGCTATTAGTGATTTTAACACCTGCTCTGTGCAGTGCTGCAGCTGCAGATCCAGAAAAGAAAGCTGGATTACGAGGGCATGCTGTTGGCTGAGGGTGTATTTACTACCTGGTAGGGCTCTTTTGAACCAGGAATCTTTCTCCAGACCCCCCAAAACGCTCACAAGTGGCTCTGCAGCCTGAAGTGCAGACAGCTTTATCCTACCTGCACCAGCACGCCGTGGAAAGCACTTACACCGTGCTACATCTATCACATAATTAATCCCAGCATTACCAGCCCAAATCTCACCTGAGATCATATTTTCCAGAAATGTTATGCTACAAAAAGGTCAAATATCATATAACTTTTTTCTGCTGGATCCTCCTTTGAGCCGTGTTTACCCTGAGATATTCAGTTCCAGAAGGTAAAAAAAGAACAATAACATTTGATAGTCCAGAGAATGGGGGTGGGCTGGATGACAGGCACACACCTGCTGAGCAGCCACAGCCTGCTGGGGGCACAGGCTGGAGGAGCCAGGGAGCAACCAGATGGGCTCCTGCACATCCTCACACATTCTGGACACAAAACCCAGTTGTATCTTCTATATATTTATATTTATATTTATATTTATATCTATATTTATATTTATATTTATATTTATATTTATATTATTTATATCTATATCTATATCTATATCTATATCTATATCTATATCTATATTTGTGTATATTTAGATTTAGATTTAGATTTAGATTTAGATTTACTTTAATTTTAATTTTAACTTTAAAAATTTTAATTTTAATTTTAATTTAATTTATTTTTATTTTAATCATTTTAATTTTAATTATTTTATTTAAATATTTTATTATTTATTTATTTTGCTTATTATATTTATTTTATTTATTTTATTATTATTATTAATTTTTATTTTAATTGTTTTTATTTTAAAATTATTTCCATTTTCAAAAATTATTTTTATTTTTATTTTTATATATTTGAAAGCTGTTTCCCACCAGACCAGCCTAAGGGTGGGACACTGTCACTGGGCTCTGCTCATGGGCAGGGATGTCACCCTAGAAGAGATTCAGCATTGGAGTAGCAGAGGAGGAAAATATCCTTGAGATGTCACTCTTTGATTCTCATCTTTAAACCAGGAGGAAGAACTAACCTCAGGCTGGACAACATTTGGAGATGTTTTCTGTTCCAAACCACCCCAAACCTGCTTCACAAAGGTCCTCTCCTGGTAAAAGCCACTCCAAGGCCAGGCTGGACAGGGCTTGGAGCAGTCTGGGCTCGTGGAAGGTGTCCCTGCCCACGGCAGGGGTGGAACAGGAGGAGGTTTAAGGTTCCTTCCCACCCAAACCATTTTGTGATGCTGTGACTGTATAATTCCAGAAGGGATGACAGTGACATTTATCTAAATTACTCCATTTCCCTCTCTCGTGAACCTGTGCAGAGCAATTCCTTTTGCTGGGAACCTTCACACCCTGGGCTGGATCAACCATTGCCATTCACTCCTCCATGAAAACACAAATTAAAATTTACAGAACCAGAAGCATCACCTGAATGTCCCTCTGATGCACCTCCACCACTTCCATAAATCCACAAACCTATGGATTTATATGTTATTGATTCCTTAACAAGGCTGACCTGAAACAGAGGCTGGACAGAGCTGGAGAATAAAGTAGAGATTTATTGAAAGGCTTCCAGGACCCACCCTGGGCATTGCAGGAGCCTGACCAAGGCTGCACCCAGGGTGGGTTGGGAATGGCCACACAAAATGTCTGCTGATCATGAGATTTTACATTTTTATCAGTTTTGGTCCATTTGCATATTGGGGTTTAATTGTCCAATTACAGTTTCAGGTTGTGAGGTCCCATCCTTCTTGTTTTTCCTTTTAGTCTACCGTTGTTCATGCTTTTAGGGCTGAAAGTTGTCCTTGGTCCTCAGCAGGAAAAGATTTGTTTTGTCTACTTGTTCTGTGAAGAGCTGACTGACACCTAAAGTGAGGCTCAAAACTACATCCTTAGGCAGCACAGAGTCTGAAACTATGAAAGCTGAAATCTGAGGCATCATTTTTAGTACTTGCTCTATTATTTGTGAACATCAGTTAACATTGGGAGTTAAGGCTTGCAGCAGGTGAGGCAGCAACCCCTGATCCCATCCCACGACCATGGACATCTGCTTTGGGCTGGCCATGGCACACTCCCTCCTCCAGGGACAGGGATCCTTCCCTGCCCTCCCAAGGATTCTGCTCCAGAAAGGAAACTGAGCCAAGTAAGTTCCTGGGTTTTATTTTTAATTTGTTTCACGGATCTGATGGAGAGGTCCAGAAAGCAGAGGGAGAGAATTGCTGTGACCTCTCGTCAGCGACAGGCGGGCTCTGGAATAAAACTCTGCCTGGCTTCTGTGGAAAGATTAAAGTGTTTTGGAAGCCTGAGAAAATGTCCCTTTCATTTCAGTATTGATTGGTCTTTATTGAACACACACACTTCTGCTAACGCTGCCTTTGGTGGGTTTTCTTTGGGTTTGTTCAGTTTTTACTTCTTTCATGACTTCAAGTGCTTTTGACAGTAATTTTCCCTTTGCTTAACTCAATCAGCTATTGATAAAATCCAAGCCGAGATGCTGAGTCCTTAAAAAGAACCTGTGGTTTTTTTCTCTCTATTCTTTAAAAAGTACCACTGCCCGTATTTGCTGTGAACCATCTGTTACACGTCTAATTAAAATATATTTGTAATGAGCTTATTAGTGCACAGAATATGTCCTGAACAGGATGTCAGTCAAGAACCGATTGTTTTGGGAGATAAGATACCTTAAACTTCTATTAGTGTAACAAAAACCATGCGCTGGTATTTTCATCCTGTATAAAAGCAAATTCCAAGAGGGCAGGAATTCACACACTTTTTGTAATAATTTCCTCTTCAAATATGTGGCTGTTCCTTTCTAATATAGAGTCAGATGGCCTCTTATAATTGCAGTATCAAATCTTTGCCTCAGTTTTCAACTGCAGGTGATTTCAAATGATTAAAGATGCACAACAGGGAATAAACAAAAATGCTTACATGCAATTATTTTTAATTAGTATTTGGCTATAAAGTGTGTGCCTTCATAAAAAAGTCTGTTATTCACATAAACATCTGTTACCATACACACAAGGAAACACACTGTAAGTCTGTCATCACATCACCAAAACAGAATATACTAAGGAAGGCTGGACAGGAAAGCCAACACTTTGAGTTTTTAAACAAAAGATATAAGCATAACTGCCAAAACAGACACTGCACCACACCTTTCAATTAGCGCAGCTCACAATCAAAGGAAGAGCTATTACCAATGGAATTATACTTGAAAATGTTAAAATAGATGGAATTATTCTTTGAAAACAATGGAATCTGTAAGCACAAGACGATTTCAAACCCTTTACTAATTTTGCACCAGCGAGCATAATCAAAACGCTTCCTGTTTGCACAGTATCTCCGGGTACTCTTCTGACAACTTTTTTAAATCTTATTTTCCTTCGTTATTTAAGCCCTCTCAGAAGAAAAAAAAAAAAAAAAACAAAAACCAACCCAAAAAAACACAACAACAAACCCACCACCAAGCCCCTGCTGCGGCGTTGGCCCATAAATAACCCGGCAATGCTCAGTTCTGGCCTCATTTTGCAGAACCCGACTCAGGGACGCCGACATATTTTAAGCAAGCGTGCGACAAACAGCGAAGTAAGAGAGATATACAGGGCGATATAAATTAATGCCGCCGTAATTGATAGGTGGAGATAAGGCTGCTCTGCGGAATACTGGGAATAAAATGAAGAGGAGGTGTGAGAGCACCTTGCACATGAATTACTGAGTCGGTGGGAATTGCTGAGCTCTTGGAAGCACCTCCAGCAGCCAAACTTAACGCCTTGCCTCCACCAGCAGAGAAACCCACAGCTTTAACCACCCGAATAACGCAGCTCAGCTTGCAGGAAAATAAAAGCAATTGTTTAATTAAAAAGGGCACGTGACGGGTCCTGCCAGTGGCGCCTCGGCGTTACCTACAGCCAGAAAGGAGAAATTCCTGCTCCTCAGCTGTGGCTCTGCTGGGACCAATAACCAACCCCGGCAGCAGAGCCACCCTGGGGGTGCTGCTGGTCAGGAATGGGGATGGAGGCTCCACCTGTGATCCTGCCCCAGCACCTTGACCCGTTAACTGTGCGCACAAATCTTTCTGCCTTTCCTGAGAGAGCTCGTGTGCCTTAAAATCCTTCCCTCGCCAGCTCCTGATGAGCGTCCTCTGGGCCCGGCTTCCTCCTCAGACCAGCCCCTCTTGGCCCAGAGAGAAGCCAAAAGTGCCCTCAGAGTTTCTAATGGCAAAGATGACCCTCTGCAAGGAAGCAGATCCGGATCTTTTCCAGCTCCCGTTGATTTACAAGCCTTCTCCTGCACATCAGCGTTCCATACATCTTCCCAAGTGTCAGAAATATGAAAGCCATACATTACACGCAAAGAATGGCCCAGTTCATTACTATCATTTTATTTATTTAACAAATACGGTATTTAATCAGAAGGAAGTGACAGCTACAATTGTTTATTGCAATCATACAACGCGGCAATAAATAAACATTGCACATTAAGTAGAAGGCAGAAGGATCACTGGAAACATCCCGTATAAAAAAATCCTCCCTCAGAATTCCTCACCAACGGACAGTATTTGTAAATCTATTGACAAAGAGCTCCAAAAAGATGGAGCAGTAAATAAGGCACGTGAGAGCAGACAAGGTAGGTTTGGCTTTCAGACAAGCAAATTAATTTCTGGGTTGACTCCAGAACAGAACGACTTCCAGTCGGCTCTGGACTAGGACAGTCACATATCACACCCTCCCTCATAAATAAAAGCAGCCCCAGGAAAGGCTGCTCTGCCTTCCAGTGATCAACAATTTTCCACAGCATCAAATGCAAATCACCACTCCTCCAAAGCATCCATGAGATGGGGTGGGCACCTCACCCCCCACCCTCAGCAGCTCCACTTCACCCGCTGGAGTGGGGTCCCTCCCCAGAGGAGCTGGACCATGTCACAGCACACAGCCCTCCACCTCTCTCTCTTCCCCTCTCTTTTGATTCTGTTCTCAGCTTTGTGAGCCCTGACTGATTCACAGAAAGCCAAGGAACTGTACCTCCATTTCAAAAGCCTCAGATTTCAGGCTCCCTCCTGCTTTCTGCCAGCAGAAAGTGGGTTTTGCTTTAAGACACCTCAGCTTTCCCAACTTCAGCGAGAGTTTTGCAAGGCTTAGTGGAGCAGGAGTGTCTCAATAACTGTGACAGATGGCTGGGCCTGAGAGAAGAAATAACCATTTTCCTCCTGACATTTGCTACATTGCCATGGCAGGGAGATGCTTCCCTTCACTGCGTAGGACTCCCCAGGTTGAGAATAAAGTCAGCACTTTTCTTTATTTCTCTTCTCCTTCACTCTTCCCTCTGGTTTAAAAGCACCTATCATCCAGCCTGGAATGTTCACTTTGAGGGAAGAAGCTTTAACTCTTTGTCCCTTAAGACAAGGCAAACTCAGAAGGAAAACAGATCAATCCTGGCAGTGCCAGGCAGTGTCACCTGGGGATGGCAGGGACCCTCTGCCAGCTGGCCTGGGCAGGGACAGCCCTCCTACCCTCATCACTCTCCAAGGGCTGGAATTATTTCTGGATATCCAGGCCCTTGCACTCTTCAGGTGTGAACAAATGTGTGGATGTGGTTCTTGGGGACAAGGTTTAGTGGTGGCCTTGGCAGTGCTGGGGAGTGGTTGGACTGGAGGATCTTGCAGGGCTTTTCCAGCCCCATGGATTCTGTGATTCTATGGGCACATCTCAATCTGAGCCTACAGGTAAGGAAAAAGAAACTGAATTGCACTTCAAAGCGTAAAGGGACAAAGAACACAGAGGTGAAAGCAACCAGAAAGTGACTGACTCCTCCCTGTCAAGTGGAAAATGCAGCAATTCCTCAAATATCTCCAGATGTTTTGGTTTCAAGAGGCAGAAATAGCAAAGTGAAAATGTTACATTCATTCTATTACACATTATGTGCTAAATAAATGCTATTTATGTGGCTTAATTTTGAAGCTTCATTTTTTACCTTTTTTTAATTATTTCAAAAGAAGCTGATGGCAGTGACAAAAATATTAAAGTGGTTCACCCAAGAAGGTTAAACCTCCAGCGTGGGCTGCTCAGAGGAGGTCACTTGGAGCTTTGAAAGATGGTTTTAGTAGGAACTCAATGAATGAAACTCTTCAAAAGCATTTCTAAGTGCTAATTAATGCAAGTGCTAGAGATAAACAAAGCAGAGAGGAGCAATTGTGCCTGCAACAATGTGAGGACTTCAAATGAGTGTCACATCTTTGAAGGAGGAATTTCAGTTCTTCACTTTATAAATTAATCTGTCTCCAGAAGCCTATTATTCCTCTAGCATACAACTTAAAAACAGGATGTATTTGGGAATTTCCCATTGAGGGAAACATGAAATAATGTGACAATGCTTGTGTCTAGTACTGTGCCAAAAAAAATCTCGTGTTTCTTTGTGAAGTTTGACTCAGAACCAGCTGATTCCTCGAGGCTCTTAAATGCCACTGCAACAACAACTACTCTCCGATTTCCATGACCATGGAGAAAAATTCCAATGGCAAAGCAGCCTCACAGCCCAGGAGGCAAATAAAAAGAATTCAGGTTTATGGATTTGTTGTTTTTTTCCCCTTAAATCTGATGATTGCAAAGCAATCAGCTGGATGGGTTGGGGATGAGGGGAGGCCTTATCAACCCCTTTATTATTTAAATGCATCCCTTGGTTTTATTTCAAAGTTTATCCAAAGATTTGCATTGGGCTACTGCAGGTGGCAGGGAATCACAGAATCCCAGGGTGGTTTGGGCTGGAATCACCCAGTGCCACCTCTGCCATGGGCAGGGATACCTTCCACTGTCCCAGCTGCTCCAAGCCCCATCCAGCCTGGCCTTGGACACTGCCAGGGATGGGAATGCAAGAGCTCAGACAAAAAACAGACACTGGAGAAAGAATAATAACAGCACATCTCTTATTTGCCTTGGAAATACTTTGGAAAGAAAACCAATTATCTGGAGGAATCACGGGCAAACACAGTAAATATCCTCCTGGAAAATAAGGAATATTGTCACGTGGTGCCCAGGCCACTGGTAGCATTGGAGAAATCTTAAATGTGGCAGCTGCTTTCCTTCTTCCTTGTTTTTTAATTAGTCAGAGCAACAAAGTCCTGGTTGCAGAAGTCCCTGGTTCTTTGGAACGTTAGACATTTCAAGCTTAGAACTGGGGGAGTCTCAAGGAATGCCACTTTCTCTTCCCATTTTTCTGACTCTGCCTAAACATTTCCCAGGTAAAACCTCCAGTACACTCTGTAGCCAGCATGAGGTGGAGGATTTTTGCCTTTTCCAGCTGTCCCATCTGTATCTCTAAGCACAATTTTATTTAAGTGCTGCAGCAAGAACACTTGTCCAGCCTATTTTTTTATTTTTTTCCTGCAGTATCTGAGTCCCCTGATATCCTGTTTCTTTCAGCTGGCTGGGATCCACCAGGAGATGACATCCCACCACTGCTGCACTGAAGCCATAAATTCATTCCCTGCCTGCTCAGAGGCACCCTGGTGTGTTTCATACCACACAAACTTGTGACATCAATAACATTTTATAAACTCCTTTTTTTATCCATGTTTTCTCTTTTCCTCAATTAGCCACGCTCCTGCTCAAACAAACTGGATTTTTTTCAGGGATAGGCACAGGTCCTCCCAGTTTTCTTTGAAGAGTTTGGGCTGATTTACTGGGGAAACCACTAAATTATCACTGTGCTAAGAATAATAAATCATTATCAGCCAAACTCTCCGCTTCACTCTGGCAAACAGAAACACTTCTGTGGATGCCTAAGTGGTACAGGAACCATCTGCACCCTGGGGGTTGTGTTTGCTCCACCTCAGACAGAATGGGACTGGGAAATGTTTGGTAATTTCCTCACTCTGCTGTTACACACCACACTCACCTGCAGCTGCCACAGGCAGAGCAGAATTAGTGTTTACAGTTTTACTCATGCAAGGTTTTGTTTTCTAGTTTTAACCCTTTCCTAGATCGTTTTCCACACAAACTGCAGCAGCTACGAGTCCCACTTTGAAATTTTCCCCTTCATTTTCTCCTTCAAGGCTCCCAGGTTCCCCTTTGTCAGATTTCACACAGCCCTGTGACAGCTGTGAATATTTTCTCCTCAGAGCTGAGATGAATGTGGAGGAAAAGAGCTCCATGGCTGCTGAGGAGCTTCTTCTTGTGGAGAAGAGATCCATGGCTTTCACCCCTCTCCATTGGCACGGGCTGGAAATAAATATGCTTTTAGCCACCCCATTTGTGCCTCAACCTTTCAGCACCCTTGCCACTTATCACATTTTTCAAGGTCACCCACTAACACCGTCTCCCCAGTTGCCAAATCGATGCGAGCAACATCACACTTCCCATAAAAACAGTTCTGCTTAAATTCAAACCCCATGGAAAATAAAGGAAAAAAAAAAAAACAACAAAATATTCCCTGCAACAACTCAAATGTCTCAGGAAGAACCAAAGAACACAGGGCATACTCCTTAAAAACAATGGATTTGCACACTTAATTTTGACTGAACACCAGGACAGGCATTCAGGACGTCCTTCAGCAACTTAGTTAAGTAAAGCAGCCATTTTTAAGCAGGGTTAGTAAGGCTGTGACTAAAGTTAAGCCAAGAGTCAAGCCCTCTGATGACTCTTGGTTTAGCACAGCAGGCAAATGGAAGCTGCCAGGGAAGGCACCGAGGCTTTGGAGGGACAAGGACACTGTGATTTCATTCCAGGAAAAGTAAACACTTACACTGCAATTTAAATAATTTTCAATATTTTCTCTGCATAAGACTAATTCCCATCAGTGTTTGCAAAAGCCTTTTTATAGACTGCTCTGTATTAGATCCAACTAGCACAGGAAAACCCCAGATCCTCCCAGGATTCCCAAACACCCAAGTCCTCCGTGTGGACTCCACCTTCCCAGCTTCCCACAACCTTCATCCCACATTTCCATCTGGATGCCAAGAGGGAATGATCTTGAACTGAGGAAGGGTAGATTTAGATGGGATTTTGGGCAGGAATTGTCCCCTGGGAGGGTGGGCAGGCCCTGGCACAGGGTGCCCAGAGCAGCTGTGGCTGCCCCTGGATCCCTGGCAGTGCCCCAGGCCAGGCTGGACACTGGGGCTGGGAGCAGCCTGGGGCAGTGGGAGGTGTCCCTGCCATGGCAGGGGTGGCACTGGGGGGGATTTGAGGTCCCTTCCAGCCCAGGCCATTCTAGGATTCTGTGATTCTATGCCAGAGCATTTTGGCCCTTGGTTTCTGACATGGGACCAGCCCAGCACATCCCTTGATGTGGGATGGAACCCTTTTCTTTGGGATGAGACAATGGACAATTCTGTGTCTGTCTTCAATTGCTCCAAGGGATTATCTGGTGTTTCCAGGCTTTATGGGAAGATGTTTTTCACCTTTGGGTAGAGCACAATTTACAGGAGGAAAATTTATTCCTACATTGGACTTTACAAATCCCACATTGGTGTTTGTGTCACATTCCAGCTGTGTGTTTGTATGGGCACTTCCCTCTCTCTGTTCCCATCCAAAATTCCTCTCCCAAGCAAAAGATCCCAGAACCAGGAGGAGTCTCTGCAATGGTTCAGACCTAAATCAACTGCTATTTACATAAAACAAACTTCTCCTGGATGTCAGGTTGCCAAAACAGATTATTTACTGAAGCCTTGTTGTTACACCTCCTGGTTGTGCTGCACGCTGGCGTAAGATCCACAATGATTGCAACCCATTAGTAACTGTCACAACACAGCTCCTGCTACAAAGGAAGGAGACAGGGAAAAATACCTCCTACCCAGGAACTGGAAATTGGATTCAGGAGACGTATTTATTCTGGATTTTGAGCCTGGTTCCCTGCGTGATCGGTGGCAACTCACTCACCTGGCCCACTCCACGCCTTCCCCCTCTGAGGAGGGAAATGCATCGTGTTTTCCCTGCTCTGTAACATCATTTATGTGCTCAGATGGAAACGGCCAAGTGCAGAATTAGGGCCTTTAACCTTTCCTGCGGAGCAATCCCGGGATCCGCCCCGGGAGCGCTCACAGCCCGGGGACACTTGGATGTCCCCAGGCCATGGAAGGCAGGAGCCCGCCCTGCCAGGGCACAAAGCCTTTAAGTAGGAGCAAGATTAACCTCCCGGGCAGCGGGAAGGCTTGCAGCCACACGGATGACAGCACCAGGAGGAATTCCAGGGGTTTTTGCATCTGGAGGAGCCCAAACTGCTGCTCAGCCTCAGCTCCCCTGACACCCACCAACACCTGACCCAGGTGGGAGCAGCTCCCAGCCCAGGGAGGAACAGCCCACACTCTATGAGGAACGACTGAGGGATCTGGGGTTGTTCAGCCTGGAGAAAAGGAGACTTAGAGGTGATCTTATCACTCTCTGCAACTTCCTGAAAGGTGGTTGTAAGTCAGCTGGGGGTTGGTCTCTTTCTCCAGGCAGCACTGACAGAACAAGAGGACACAGCCTCAAGCTGCATCAAGGGAAGTACAGGCTGGATATCAGGAAAAAGTTTTTTCACAGAAAGAGTGATAAAGTTCTGGAATGGCCTGCCCGGGGAGGTGGTGGAGTCACCATCCCTGGATGTGTTTAACAAAAGCCTGGATGTGGCACTGGGTGCCATGGTCTGGTTGAGGTGTTAGAGCATGGGTTGGACTTGATGATCTTGAATGTCTCTTCCAACCTAGAAATTCTGTGATTCTGTGATTCTGCACAGCCCAGGGAACCCAGAGGATGTTTGTCCTTTTAATCGTGGCTGTTTGTCCTTTTAATCGTGCTGCTCTCCTCACTCTGCACCAGAGCTCTGCACAGGAAAATTGCATCCCTGAAAACCTCGGATCCCCTCTCACGGGCAGCAGCTGTTGAAATAACTGCTCTGCAATGTAATCCCCTTGTTCAATAATTCTTTGCCTCCCAACGTTGTAATTTACATTTTTTGCCAAGGAATCAAACTGGTACTTAAGTATGAGAATAACTGAGGATCCTGCCTTTGTCTCCAGCCAACTGATATCCTAAGCCCTGCTATGGCATTATATAAATATTCAAAAAATGCTTGTGAATACTATAATTTCTCCAGGTCTCACAAATGAGGAATTATCCAAGTAATGGATTATGAATGGAGTAGTAATGTATGGAAACATTACCCACCCAAAACATATTAGAGCTCCCAAAGACTCAACATGAAACAAATGTGTTAGAGGTTTAACAAAATAAAGCTGTCCCCTGAGATTCAGCCTCACTAATTCCTATTAAGAAAACTCTAGAAAGGTGAAAATACTTATAGATACTGTTTATTTCTAAATATTATCAGCTGAGGAGTGCAGTCAGGAAGATGTTATTTAAAATACCTGCTTATCCAGCTATAAAATTTGCAAATTTAAAGTGAAATCTCGAAGCTTGATAATCCAAGATTTCCAATATGAGGTCTTTTAGCAGGTTGTGCCTTTTCCTCACCAAGCTCACAACTGAGTTCATATTTTGCCTCTAGTTGACAAATTTATAAAAATATGTAAATGTAGTTAATTTGGCTGTATTTTGAAGCAAAGTGTTCGAATAAAAATAAAGTAAGGCACTGACTGGCACAGGGTGCCCAGAGCAGCTGTGGCTGCCCCTGGATCCCTGGCAGTGCCCCAGGCCAGGCTGGACACTGGGGCTGGGAGCAGCCTGGGACAGTGGGAGGTGTCCCTGCCATGACAGGGGTGGCACTGGGTGGGCTTTCAGATCCTTCCAAACCAAATAATTTCTTGATTCTGTGAGTAGTTGCCTGCTGAGCCCAGGGTGATTGTTCTGCCTGTGCCTAAAATCTCTGTGGAAGAAATTCCTGCAAAGTTTATGGAGCTGCTGGCACCACTTTGAGAAGCCATTGCTCAACCCAGCCCTGCTCTGCTGTCAGCAGGCCAGACCCTTCAACCAGTTCTTACTCAAGCATCCCTTACTCAGGAGAGTGGGGCAGAAGTAAAGATTACTCATCCCAGGAGTTGCAAAACTGCTGCTGAAGGTTCCTGCCCTGGAGCCAGGCATTGTATGGGAATGACTGAGGGGGGAGGAGCCAGCCTGTCTTCTGGGAAAGAAAGTTCTAGGAATTAACTTTAAACTAATTTAAGATGCTATTGTTTACTGACTCCTTTCCTTTCCTTTCCTTTCCTTTCCTTTCCTTTCCTTTCCTTTCCTTTCCTTTCCTTTCCTTTCCTTTCCTTTCCTTTCCTTTCCTTTCCTTTCCTTTCCTTTCCTTTCCTTTCCTTTCCTTTCCTTTCCTTTCCTTTCCTTTCCTTTCCTTTCCTTTCCTTTCCTTTCCTTTCCTTTCCTTTCCTTTCCTTTCCTTTCCTTTCCTTTCCTTCCCTTCCCTTCCCTTCCCTTCCCTTCCCTTCCCTTCCCTTCCCTTCCCTTCCCTTCCCTTCCCTTCCCTTCCCTTCCCTTCCCTTCCCTTCCCTTCCCTTCCCTTCCCTTCCCTTCCCTTCCCTTCCCTTCCCTTCCCTTCCCTTCCCTTCCCTTCCCTTCCCTTCCCTTCCCTTCCCTTCCCTTCCCTTCCCTTCCCTTCCCTTCCCTTCCCTTCCCTTCCCTTCCCTTCCCTTCCCTTCCCTTCCCTTCCCTTCCCTTCCCTTCCCTTCCCTTCCCTTCCCTTCCCTTTCCCTCCTCTTTTCTCCCCTTCTCTTTTTTTTTTTCCTTTTTTCCTTTTTTCCTTTTTTCCTTTTTTCCTTTTTTCCTTTCATAAAAAGTTGCAAAGCCTGGCACAACACTGGGATTTCTTTCTTGTAACACATCCCTAAATTGTAGGAAATTTGCCTCTTGGCCAGGCTGTGTTGGCTCAGAGCCAGGCTGGATGTCTCCATTCTCCTCCTTTCCCAAACTCTTTCCATGAGCAAAATACAAATGTTTGGTTGGTTTGGATTTTTATTTTTTTTTTTAAGTGAAGCAAAGCAGAGGCTCCTATGGGCAAATTCCCAATTGCATCACTCGTGATGGGCCTCTGGCACGAACAAAAGTTGACAAAACCCATGGAAACAAACAGAAATGCTCCCATTGTCTTCAACTGGCCTTGGCTTGGGGTCTCACAGCTTAAATTTCATCAAACAGGAATGAGCTCAGGATCAGATTTTCTTTGACTTCCCTAAAATTGTTCAGTTGCAGGGACATTTGGTGTCAGAGGTGTCATTGGGGGACATTTGGTGTCAGTGGGGAGAGAGAAACAGCCCTGATGAAAGAAACTTTCATGTGAAGAAAAAGTGCCTGGATCCTTAAAGAATCCTATGATCACATAATATGCAGGAAAAAAAAAATTATCAAATATTTCCTGGATGTCTGAGGCACTGAATTTCTCTCTTCCAGCCCCAACAGGGAGCTTTGTGCAGGGCCATGCTCCACAGAGCTGGGATCAGGAGGCAAATCCCTGGGCACTGAGTGGAAGAACAGCAGAACATCCTCCTGCATTCACACGCCAAAATAAGTCCAAAGGTCTCTGTGCCCTACACCAAACCACAGACATTGCTACAAAACACACTTGGCTCCTGTGAATATTCACAGAAATGAGAGCCACAGCTGTGGCTGGAAGCCAACCTGCAGAGAAGGTACAACCATTGCATCTGAGAGCTGCAGAGGGACTGGGGACAAGGGATGGAGGGACAGGACACAGGGGATGGCTTTAAGCTGACACAGAGGAGGTATGGATGGGATTTTGGGCAGGAGTTGTTCCCTGGCAGGGTGGGCAGGGCTGGCACAGGGTGTCCAGAGCAGCTGTGGCTGCCCCTGGATCCCTGGCAGTGGCCAAGGCCAGGCTGGACACTGGGGCTGGGAGCACCTGGGACAGTGGGAGGTGTCCCTGCCCTGGCAGGGGTGGCACTGGGGGGGATTTGGGGTCCCTGCCATGGCAGGGGTGGCACTGGGTGGGCTTTGGGGTCCCTTTTAACCCAAACTCTTCTGGGATTCTGTGATTTTTACACCCCAGGATCACATCAGGGGGTGCCTGACCACCCAGATCATCACCAAACCTGCAGCCCCATGGGACACTCAGCTCCCCACCCAGCACCCACCACGCTCCAAGCAAACACCAGGGCCCCCCAGCCTTGCCAAAGTTTGCCTGAGGTTTGCAACTTTAATGGGAACAAGGCTTGGTCCTTTAAATAGGTGCTATATTTATGGAGCAAGGAGTAGCCAAAATGTAGGGAGAGCTCAGCCAACTGCTTTGCTATTTTTGATGACACGACAAAGTCTGATTTTCATTAAGTTTTGCACATATATATCAGGGGTCCTCCTAGGGACTAGGGAATGAATGCACTTTGTTTGAACTCTATGGCTATTATATACTACTTTTTATTGATTTTTTTTTTTCTCCTGTAATTCTCAATATAGTTCTTGTGTGTTCATGGAAAAATATTTATTTTTAGGCCCACCATTTTTCCAATATGCTGGTTTTCCTCATAATTGTTTTCCTCCTGTTATGAACATTGCCTGATTACTGGGAACATCTTCCCCGTTTTCTTAAAAAAAAAATACAAAAATATAACATTTAGGATTAACAATTTTAGTCATCTTGAAAGGCAAGATGAAAGCAAAGCTCAGGTCAGCGTGTGTTATATGCTCTCAGATCTATATTTTTAGTTTCCAGGGGTGCCCTGCCCACATTTTTGGAAGGAGAACTTGCCCGTGAAGTAAATACACAACCTTGGGAAAAGTTAAGACTTTCTGCTTCAGAATGTTTTCCCTAGAAAAAAAATAAATCAGGAGGCCAACTTGGCCACCTGAAATGTCACTTCATTCTTCACCCGGTGGCTTCAAGGGGTTTATTCATCAGAGGGAGGGCGAAGGAAGGGAGGAGGGCTGGGCACCTCCTGGCACAGAGAAAGGGGAAAACCTGGCTCTGCCCTTGGAATCCCTCCCAAACTCAACCCAGCTCCCTTTCTGTAGAGTTTGCTGCTGGTCCTCCAAAGCTAAGCCAGGCTTTTGCAGCTCCTCTGGCAAGGCCTGGCCTTGGGAGGAATTCGGTGGCCACCTTGGGATGGCAAGAAATCTCCTGTCGCTCTCGACATGAAGAACTCACACCCACATCTTGCGATGTCTGAGGCGGAAAAGAGAAAGTTTTATTTACAGAATCAACATTTATCGAACTCCAGCAGTGATCATGGATTGGAGGAAGAAAATCTTCTTCTCCAACCACACTGGACCACACAACAGTCCATCTACAGTCTCCTCCTTATGAGAAGAATGTAAACATTGCTGGATTTTATAATAACAAGTGGCTTGTTTATACGAAAATGTATCTGACTCCAAAACACAGAAGGCTGAAAATAAGACTTTTACAAACTCCTTAAAGGGAACAGAGGAGAACGGCAAAAACCCAGACAACAATCTCCTTCCACTCTGGCCAGAGATTTGGGCCATTTGGGGGAGGACAGGAGGGAAGAGGGAGGGCGGGAGGAGGGAGGTGGCAGCAGCCTGGGAATGCACCAGGGAGATGCAGCAGGGATGAAAAGCTGGAGCTGGTACCGGGAAGAGTGCAGGGCCATCAGGGAGCCATCTGGGAAAAATCATTTTATTTATAACTTAAGTAATAGCACAAGCCACACAGCAAATCGATTTGCTTTTGGATTCCAGCTATTGTCTGATTGCCCAGACAAACAGCATCCAGTTTAAGTGGAGTCCACAGCAGTAATAACAAAGAAGGAACACAAATTTTAATTATGTTTCTCCAAGTCTGTATAAGTATTGGAGAACCACATAAAAATGATTTTTTTTTTACTAACTCGCAGTTGAAAATGTGTCATTAAAAGCTATGAGTCTGATTTTCTGCTCTGCTGGTCAGGATATTAACCAAAATGATAAAGTATTCGCTGTTTGAGGGGAGAAAAAGGAGAGGGAAATAAATGCTGAAGGTTCCATGCCAGAGATATTCTGAGAACGATGCTAAAATGAGAAACTTCATCACCCTTCACTTGTTGGGGCTGTTTTGCTGCAAGAAAGTGCTGGAGTAGGAAAAGAAAGAGAGTGGAGAGAGAACTGGGCAACAGAAACAAGCAAAAGAGGGGGGAAAAGCAGTCAGGGTGTTGGAAGCAGAGGCAGGAGTTTGGTTTGGGGCTGTCTGGTGGCACCTGTGGCAGGAGGGCACAGCAGGCTCTGACTCCACACGTGGCACAGACGATGCCAGGGGATGGCAGGGCTCCCCTCTCTCCCCAGGATTCAAATTAATTTCTGCTCTCTCCGCTCGCATCTTCCCTAATTCTGCAAGCCTGACTTCATACCCGCTGCAACTTACATTTATTTGTAATCTCACTGCTTACACTCCACTGAACAATAAAAGAACAATAAACTTAATAAAAAGCCCAAGTGATTGGAAATAGCTCTGGGAATGGCACTCCAGTATGAAAGCTATAAATTTACTTGTATACTCATGACATTGTCAGCTAATTTTTATGAAAAGCCCATCACAGAACATTGCACCAAAACACTGTGATCACTCGTATGTCACCCATCATACTTCCCCTGATAACAAAACAGAAAATGCATCATAAAGTGATACTTCAAACTCCAAATTCATCTTGAAATGCTCACTGTATACAGTAACAATTCTTTCCTGACCTTGTCTTGCACCTGAACCTTAAATTAATCATTCTTCTTCTATAACATTAAAGAATACCCAGTGGTACTTTTTTTTATTGAGTTTAAAAGCTAAAACTTCAGCTAATAATATCATTACTGTTTTGGTTAATATTTCCCTACTCAAACCCACACGGAGTTCAAGAAGTTACGTGGTGCAAAGTAAGTAATAAGAGTTTTGGAAATGCAATTGAAAAGTATTTTTCTGTGCTCAGATCAGAAAGTATTGACTGATATTTAGAGGCTGAAGCAAAGCCCACTGAAGTCAAAGGAAAACACCTATTGATTTTAAACGTTTTGGGATCAAGCCCTTAACACCTAATCCTGAAAAATGCTGAGTATATTAAAGCCACAGAGGAGCTCCGGATATCAAGAATTCACAGGGCTAAATCCTATTAAATACATAGTGTTATCCTGACTCAGACTAAGGTACTCAATTGGATTAATTAGGAAAGATCTTCCAGGAGATGGCCAAGATTTGCACCTCACTCTTTCAGTGGACATGCTGTTGAGGTGACAAATGGGACACGGGACAGCATTTGCAAGGTAAAATCTCCTTGCCCCCCTGAGGAGATTTTAATGGATCAGATCTCCAGTGAAATACTTCAAGTCTTTCTGACACAGAATTTAGTGATTTGGGCAATTCTTGAGACACGAGTGGAAGGTTCTCTGGCACCTGGAGGTGGCTCTGCAGATGGAGGTAAGAGACCTCCCAGCCCACCCTTGGGGCTGCTGTCATTCAGTCTTTATTTCTTAGTGTTTCTACTAAAATTATAAAAACATAAGTCCCTGCTTTTCTTTTTTTTTCCTCTCCCCTCTCCATCAGCAGGAGCTTCTGCCCTCAGTCAGGAGCACCAGCACAGGGAGTTCAAATCCCAAATCCCCTTCTGCTCCCTGGGAGTGTCATGATGCTGAAGTTTAGCAGGACAGCTTTGGTGGGAATGTGAGTGCCTTTCCTTTAAACCAGAGCAGTGAGGTTTGATTAGAGCCACATAAAAACCAACAGCTCCAATTGTAATCACTTCAGGAGAAGTATGACACAGCCTTTGTCTGGAGCCCTTGCAGGGGGAGCAGCAGCTACTGGGAATAACAGGGCAGGAAGTGTGGATGCAGGTTGTCACCCTTCCAGTGAAATCCCTGCCCTGTCCTTGCCAAAACGAGGGAGGATGAAGGAGCAAAGCCTCCACCCTGTTACTGAAGGCCCCAGCTACACTCAGTCCCACCCAAGCAGAACCATCCACCCCTCCCTCCCCACCAGCAAGAGCCCCCAGTCTTTATGGAGCTGTCCCAGATTAACTTTTGTGTCCAATTCCACAGTGGAAGCCTCTGATGGGAAAGGTGCAGAGGCTGGAATAACAAGGATTCAAAACAAAACACAGGGTTTATGTCTGTGGAGGACTTTGGGGGTCAGAACAAAGCCAGGAGGAAAGGGCTCCTCAGAGCAGCACAACGTTCAATATCAGACACCATCCATTGAACAGCAGCTTTTTCAGGGCAAAAATCAAGTTTATTGTGCCAAACAAGTCACAGAAGCTCACCCTTGCTGGCAGGGCTCAAAGCAGACCTTCCCAATTGTCAGAGGAGTTCTCTCTGTGCCTTCTGATAGTAAAAATTCTGTGGGGTCGGCCCCTGCAGGTGGGACCAACCCTTCAGAAGGTACCTGGGCCAAGGCATTTCCAGCTCAGAAATCGTGGCATGAACCTTCCTTTGCCAGGGGTGTGGCCAAAAGCCATCCCTGGAGATGGGAACTTCCCATGGCCCACAGAGGGGACTCGCTGAGCCTGGACTCAGTGTCCCACCCTGCTGTGACTGCAGAGAGAGGAGATCACTTCTAGGAAACTCCTGCCACTTAAAAATCATAAAACAGAGCAATGGTTTGGGTTGGAAGGGACCTTAAAGCCCACCCAGTGCCACCCCTGCCATGGCAGGGACACCTCCCACTGTCCCAGGCTGCTCCCAGCCCCAGTGTCCAGCCTGGCCTTGGGCACTGCCAGGGATCCAGGGGCAGCCACAGCTGCTCTGGGCACCCTGTGCCAGGGCCTGCCCACCCTCCCAGGGAACAATTCCTGCCCAAAATCCCATCTGAATCTCTCCACTTTCAGTTTGAAGCCATTCCCTGTGTCCTGTCCCTCCATCCCTTGTCCCCAGTCCCTCTCCAGCTCTCTGGGATCTTCTTTAGGCTCTGGAAGTGACTCTGAGCTCTCCCTGGAGCTTCTCCTCTCCAGGTGAGCACCCCCAGGTGTCCCAGCCTGTTTTTATGAGCGACACAAAACTCCTGGAGGTCAGGGAGGGGATTTCCAGCAGCCTCCAGAGCCCTGGAGCAGAATTTTTGGGGGGACAGTGACTCCAGGGAAAGTCTGGATTAAAAACACGAAGCTGTTTATGAGAGGCAGCGCCCAAAGTGAGGGGAGGTGTCAGGATCTGACTCTGATTAATAAGCACCATTTTATGGATCAGGAAATATCACATCTGACAGAGCTGCCAAAGACAAGTCAATTTTGTAAGAGCAGGTTTCATTGTGCTGGGAGCAGAGGAAAAAAACCCCAGTGTTTGACAAAGAAAAGAAACTTAACATGGTATTGAGGATGTTTATTTCTTTTATCATATTATGTATGAATCTTTTATAAGTTTTCGGTGAACTATATTAATTAAAAATTAGTTCTGGGAATATTTTGCTTGTAGCCTAATAAGCTATTACGTCAATACAGATTTTCATGGACTATTTTAAATTTGAAATAAAGGGGTCTCCTGAGTATGCGCAAAGGAGCAAAAATGTAACAAAATTAAAAAAAAAAAAAAAAGTAGAATGTTTCACATTTTTTTCCTTGTGCAAGTTGAGGATCAGGTCTGAGTTTTCCAAAATAATTTTTATGTGCTTCATCCTAAAAGTTTAGTGATTATTGGAAGTTTTATGGACTTACCATGAACTTGATTATTTATCATTTTTATGATGAAATTTTTCACTTTATCAGGATCCATCCCAAGGCTGCCACACCAGGCAAGACTTTTCCAGTCTTCCCTGCCAGTACAAACCATCATCCCTCCAGGAAACGTTGCTGATGGTGGCTGGTGGGTCAGGGTTTGGGTCTGGAGCTCCCCTGGGCACCCCAGCCCTGAGCTGGGCTGGAGGCAGGGATGGGGATGGATTCATCCCAGAGTTGTGCTGCTCCCACCAGGATGGAGGCAGAGATGGGGATGGATTCACCCCAGAACTCTGCAGCTCCCACCAGGATGGAGGCAGGGATGGGGATGGATTCACCCCAGGACTCTGCAGCTCCCACCAGGATGGCAGCTCCTCCACAGAACAAAAGAAAGAGGAAAAACTCAAATTCTGAGCTGGTGATGGACAGAATCGATTTTCTGGGATTCCCAGTTTTGAGTGTAATTCCCATTTCGGGAGACCCACAGAAGCAGAACCAGATCATAACATGTAAGGCCAGAATAAAACCCTCATTTTAAGTAACTCCAGAAAGAATGATCAAAATATGTTGTGTCAATGACAGTTGACAGTTGTCAGTTTTATAGAAATTGCATCTTCCTTCAAGTTTTTGCAATTACAATGAGATGGGGACTTTTCTTTCAAAAAAATCACTTTCTTTTTTGTGG
This sequence comes from Phylloscopus whistleri, assembly GCA_017589585.1. Lineage (NCBI taxonomy): Eukaryota > Metazoa > Chordata > Aves > Passeriformes > Phylloscopidae > Phylloscopus > Phylloscopus whistleri. Next base: position 526,537 of record JADMLD010001290.1, read on the forward strand.
TTTCTTTTCATTTTCAGCAGGCTGCCTTTATGTGTCTTCCAACACCTGGACAGACCTCGGAGGCATCAAAGGGATGAGCTCCCACCAGGAATGGAGAGGGACAATTCAGGGGTGAATACCCACCTTGGAGGGCTCATGCTGAAGGAATTAAGCAATGTTTTATAGCAATGTAACAAATCCTATCCCACTGCAGGATTAAAGCCTGAATTTTTAGCACTTTTCTGTTCTAACATTTATTTTATGACATATTTTTAATATGAAATAAATAAATAATGATTTTTTTTTGGTGAAATCTCCCATGCCTCAAAGCCCCTCCAGATACAAACTCCACTCTCAGGGTTTAAGACAAACCTTACATCCACTTACGAATTTAAAAACATCATAAGGGATTTTGCTGATGAATAAGTGACAAATTAAGAAACACAACTGAAGTTTCTTGAGGTACCAGTCCCTAAACCACACCTGAAAGTCACAGGTGAGCTTTATTCTTGTGGCCAAATAGTGCAATCACAAAAGGGACTTTGTAATTCGGAGTCTTCTGGAAAATTATCCCTAATTTGATAAATGTGGAAAAATTAACATATTTTCAGGGCCAAAAATATGACCCTTCCTGGCTGTTTGCTGTCTGATTTTTCAATTTTGTTTTGAAGGCGTTTTGCTGATTTTGCCTTTTTTTTTTTTTTTCTATGTAGCAACCTCTGAAAACATCAAGCAGCAACTTCATGGAAACGACTCTTGTCCATCATTCCAGAGGGAACCAAGGGTGTGGGAGTGTTCCTGTCAGCCTTGTCCATGGGCAGACACATTGAAGACCCTGAATTCCATGGCCAGGGTGGATCTGGAGTCATCTGGAGTTGATGGTCATGGTGGATCTGGAATCATCTGGAGTTGATGGTCATGGTGGATCTGGAGTCATCTGGAGTTGATGGTCATGGTTGACCTGGAATTGCACCAATAAATGCAACCACACCAGCAGGGTGAAGCTTTTGGATCAGCCCAGACCCCACCCAGCACACCACAGCATCCCAAATCCAAGCCCTGGGGCCCTGCTCCAGCACTGCCCATCACTCCAGTGATGTTCATGGAAACCAGTGTAATTAATTCTAATTATTTAGCCTCCCAATCAGCAGCGCAGTGCTGGTTGGTTTAACCTGGTTCAGGGACCAAAGCAAACAGCAGTTAATTGATTTGCTCGGGTTCACATCAGAGGGATCTTGACAGGGAGTGGGATGAGAAGCACAGCCCCCTGATTCCCACTTCCCTGCTTTCTCCCCAGGCTCCAGCCACTTCCACAGCTCTGGTTCATGCTTTCAAAAAGCCCAGGAAAATCAACATCTCCCATCTTTGTGTTGTTCAGCTTGCAGGTTGGAACGTGAGCTTCATATTCATATTAATGAGCTGCTCCTCACGAGGCAACCCATTAAATTTAATAGGAGAGCAACAAAAACCTCCCATGAAATGAAATAGTTGCAGTTGTGTTTACATTTCCTTGAACGCTGCACTTTGCATTCCCGTGCTAGGAACAAACTTGTGCTTTTTATATTTCAATGATAAGCAGGCTTTAATGACTCTCTTTAGCCTTTCCTTTTTCTGCCACTTTTCTCTCCTGGTGGGATGACAGGATCCCATCCTTCCCTGGGCACTGGGCACAGAATGTCCTCCATGGGAAAAGCAATTTCTCATTATTGCAGCTTTCCAACACTTCTTCCAAATTCATTATTAGTGGAGGGAGTTTCTAGTTTGGACAGTGATGAACAAAGAATCCATTCAAAACACTTGTTTCAGTGCTTTTGGGGTTGGTTTAGGGACCAGTGCACCACAATCTTCCCTCTTCTGAAAGGACTCCAGTATTGTTTCAAAACACATTGTGAAACCCAAACTCTGGCAGAAAGAGGATTTCCTTCCTGCTTGGTTCTGCAAAAACACCATATTTGTCAACAAGATTTCTTTATTATTAAAGTATTATGATGCTTTTTAAATCTCAGACAAGATCCCCCATAGCCAGAGGGCCTTTCCAAGCAAAATCCAGCACTATGCAGGGAGCATGTGGGCTCCAAAGGAAAAATCCTCAGGTGATCTAAAAGTCAGAACTGGCAGCAAAACTTTTCCCAGACTCCTCAGAGCACAAATCAGGGCAATATTAAGTTTGGTAATCCTGGAGCAGGTGACCCATTTGAATTGGCCCCTGACCTGCAGAATCCCATATTTTGTAGGGCTCTCACCACAGCACCTGAATACAAATCTAACAGTAAATGCAGCTGCTGCTGTGGTGTGGTGGCCCCAAAACAAGAGGGGCTGTGATAAGGACAAAAGCAAGCTGGAGTCTCCAGAGAGCTCAGTGTTTGTGCCATAAAATTGGTTTCTTTCTCTCCTCTCATAGAAGTCCCTCTGCTCTGGAGCCAGGCTGGGACACCTGGGGGTGCTCACCTGGAGAGGAGAAGCTCCAGGGAGAGCTCAGAGCCCCTGCCAGGGCCTGAAGGGGCTCCAGGAGAGCTGGAGAGGGGCTGGGGACAAGGGCTGGAGGGACAGGACACAGGGAATGGCTTTAAGCTGAAAGTGGGTAGATTAAGATGGGATATTGGGCAGGAATTGTTCCCTGGGATGGTGGGCAGGGCTGGCACAGGGTGCCCAGAGCAGCTGTGGCTGCCCCTGGATCCCTGGCAGTGCCCAAGGCCAGGCTGGACACTGGGGCTGGGAGCAGCCTGAGACAGTGGGAGGTGTCCCTGCCATGGCAGGGGTGGCACTGGACAAGCTTTGAGATCCTTTCTAACTCAAACCACTCCATGATTCTCTGATCTCCAGTTCTTAGGTGCCCATTCCTGTTGGTGATGATGCTCCAGTGTCCTGGCCCTCCCAAATGAACCCCAGGGCAGTGCCCAGGGGTCAATCCCTGCTGAATTAACTATTGCAGAGGAGGAGCACCACAGTGTGCAACAACCTGACACAAACATCCCGGCACTTCAGGGTGCATAACCAGAGTGAAGTGCAGCTGAAGTCATGTGGCTTTCCTCCAAAAGCTAAAAATTAAAATAAATGTTTGATTGAGCAGGAAAAAAGCAATACCCAGGAAGCTGCTGCCTTGCTCTTTCTTAATTTTCCTGTAGTCATTAGAGAGACATTGTTTCACAGTTGTTTTATTTTTCCTGCCGCAGGATCACGTCTCCCCCAGCTTTTATAATTCTCATTTCTCTGACCAATCTCCGCTTAATCTTTTGGTTCAGCAGGGCTGGAGCCCACGGTCCTGCCCACAGTGCCCCCTCTGTCCAGCTGTGCACACCAGAAAGTCTGGCAAGCAAAATAATAAAGGCTCTTCCTTTTTAACACATTTGCATCTCTTTGCTCCTTGTGTTTCTTTGTCATATGATTTTTATTTTTTTTTTTTTAGTACTACAAGGTGTTCAGGGCCAGGCTGGATGGGGCTTGGAGCAACCTGGGGTAGTGGAAGTTGTCCCTGTCCATGGCAGGGGGTGGGACAGGATGGGATTTAAGGTCCCTTCCCACCCAACCCAGTCTGTGTTGTATGGTAAAAATATTTAATTCATAGCAGTGATGTCAATCAGAATCTAGGAAAGGCATCAGTGAGCTCATTTAGACCCTAAATGGGTCCAAGAGAATATCCAAGAGCCAGCAAAATCCTGGGACAGACCCCCCTGGAGTAACTGCTGGAGCTCCCTGGCTTTAGTAAGGCACTGTGAGTGCTCCTGGCTGGGGATTGTGGCTCTGAAGGAGCCAAGAGGGGAAAAACCAGGCAGGAAGCAAGAAGTGGGAAGGGCAGGATCTGCTGGTGGAGCCCAGGCAGGCACAGCCCTGGAGTGCTCCTCATCCTGCAGCACCTCCATGCTCAGCTCCCCAGGAACGAGGGGCTCTCCCAGTGCTGCAAGCCTAAACCCCACAAGGAAAACTGGGAAGAACTGAGAGAAGAGGATGGCAGCTTGCTCCTTCAAATCCAGAGGAGGAATCACAGCCTCAAAGAGCTGCAGCATATTTCTCACAAACATTTGAGCTCTACTCACATCAAATGTCCTCGTGTTGGGAACAGGTGGCTCACCAACCCTTCTCCTCTGTAATTTCGTTATGAAAGCTGCCTTATTTATCTCCCAGACCCATCTGAAAATTACAAAAAAAAAAAAAAAGAAAACAAAACATGTTGGAAAACTGTTTATTGGGAGAGTTGCAGTCCTGGGGGACATTCTCCAAGGGAAAGGGATGTTTAATTAAACACACAAGGCAGCGCTCGCCCAATGGAAGGCGTCTCTGAAGCGCTGGCGGCTGTTTCCTGGCATACATTACTCCCAATATTCATCAGGGAGGGTTTATTTTGGAGAGCTCAGGCCTCCACAGGCACACCGAGGGGTGAGGTAACAGTTAAAGCACCACCACCACCACACAGCTTCCATTTGGGTGCCACCTTTGCAGTTTCTCACCCAAGACAGGAATAAATGAAATCCAACTGCACGGGGACGCTTTCTCTGCATCCCCAGCACCACTGTTGATGCTGATCACGTGGAAAACTCTGGATTTGATTTTATTTTTATTTTTTTTCCCAGAGTTCTCCGTGGATGTACAACCAGAAACAATCAGAGCAACGCTGACTGCTGCAAACTGAAGAAGGAAATTAGCCAATTTGTTAATGACAACTTATTTGGGTGCAGCCCCGTTCCATTTGGGTGCCACCTTTGCAGTTTCTCATCCAAGACAGGAATAAATAAAATCCAACTGCACGGGGACACTTTCTCTGCATCCCCAGCACCACTGTTGATGCTGATCACATGGAAAACTCTTGATTTTTTTAATTTTTTTTTCCCAGAGTTCTCTGTGGATGTACAACCAGAAACAATGAGAGCAACGCTGACTGCTGCAAACTGAAGAAGGGAATTAGCCAATTTGTTAATGACAACTTATTTGGATGCAGCCCCGTTCCATTTGGGTGCCACCTTTGCAATTTCTCATCCAAGACAGGAATAAATAAAATCCAACTGCACGGGGACACTTTCTCTGCATCCCCAGCACCACTGTTGATGCTGATCACATGGAAAACTCTTGATTTTATTTTATTTTTAGTTTTTTCCCAGAGTTCTCTGTGGATGTACAACCAGAAACAATCAGAGCAACGCTGACTGCTGCAAACTGAAGAAGGGAATTAGCCAATTTGTTAATGACAACTTATTTGGGTGCAGCCCCATTCCCTTCAGAACGGGCGCTCTTTATTCAACCTTTCAATGTCAGTTATCATTTTTAAAGCAGCTTGACCTGGAAGCACACAGTTAAAATTGTGGTGACTGTTAATGACAGTTTTATTGGACACTATGCTTATAGTTCACATTTTGAGGTCTGTATGTAATTGATCTTTCTCCCCTACATGAGAAACACTGCAATGAGTTGGTTGCAGCACCACATTATAGATATAGAGAAATAATAATGATGTCACCTTGAGATTCAAAGATCGTGGAATAGTAATAGTCTCCTAGCTCATTCTCCCAACTGTGATGACCTCTCCAGTACTAAATCTTAACAGTCTCAGCATTATTTTTGAATTATTCATGCTAGCCTTTTCCCTCACTACAAAATCAAGGAAAATGAATGCATCATGCTCTGTCAGCTCCACAGGTATTTTGGTAAAAGTATAAAATGTTATTTGGTTTCAAAAAAAAAAATCCGTGCAGCAATACAGGTCACTTGCTAGGCTGAGCAAAAAAAAACCAAAAATTCATATGCAGAAGAGATGGGACACATCCATTCTAGGGCTGGATGAGGCATTTTGAATCCCTGGAAGTTGGGGTTTGATTAATTACAGCTTCTCCTGTAGAAATAAAACGGGAATTAAAGAAGCATCAACACACACAAAGCATTTTTCACCAGCTCGGACGGGGTTGCCATCATTCCAGGGACTGAGCAGGGCGTCAGGACACGGGGAGTTATGGATTGGGAACAGAGAGGCACTTTTTAATGTCATATTTAGAGGTGGAATCAGTGGTGATGCTCAGGAAAGAGGGCAGCCATTCCTCCGCCCATCCCAGGCGGAATTGTGGTGGCTCCTGAAGGCAGCAGGTTGATAACTCTGCTACACCATCAAACCTGGATAATAAGAGAGCGCTACAGTTTTATTCCAGTGATGGATCTCATAAAAAGTGCACATGGGAATAAAATAAAATGCATGTAAATGTAAACTCGAGCAGATATCCTGATTCATCTGTAGCTGGTGACCTTTAAGTTCATTATGAAAAACAAATGTCAAGCTTTCAAAAGACAGGAGTATCCCTGGCTTTGCTGGGGATTTTGTATGCTATGGCACAGACTGTATTAATTGAGTCTGGCATCAATAACCTTGAAATCAGGATTTTGCACTAAAAATCTAGTTTTATGTTTATTCAGAAAGCAAAGATAAAAGGCGACTTTATTTTAAGGGACCCTCCTGTGGCTACAGGGCAAACGTAATGTAACACTCTGGATTTCCTCTACCTTGCTATTCAATGCCAGCTCCCATGGCAACAGATTTTATAGGAATACAAAGAGCGTGATGAAGATCTCCCTTTATTTTGCACCGAGTTTAATTATGGAAAAGTCTCCAGCCCGCAGAGTTCTTCGGCATCCCTGACATGACAAACACTCCTGGAAAGAAGCCTCGGTCAAAACCAGCCACAGGTCCCCTGGAGAAGGGAAAGAACCTCATTCATCCACTGTGGGAAAGAGAGAGATGTTGGATGTCGATACTGACACCAAAAATTTCAGCTGATTAGCAGGGGAATATCACGTAATTGCTGAAGAAACAACATCTGATCCATTAATTACTTCTCTAACTCTAACAAGAAATGCTTTTATGCTTCCATTCTCCCCTCAATTAGTTCATAAGCTGGAAGACAGTCAGTCTGATGAGACTAAAGTATTTAAATGTATTTTTTCTCCATTCTGCCCTTTTTTTTTTGGTTGCAGTTATGCTAACAGAGCTACCTGCTCTCTCTCTCTATCCTCTTTGCTCCAGCTGATAAAGGGACACTCTCACTGTGATGAATCTCCTGCCATATTTTAAAGGAACAAAACCCCACCCACATCTCAAAAAGAAACAACAAAAACATCTACAAAAACCACTGGTTTTAGTCTAATTGAGCATCAGCAGGACCCTACTGCAGGTATGGTGCTTTGACATGAAAAGTGTCCTAGCAGGGGCAAAAAACCATTACAGACCAAGAGGCACTCACAGTTAAATGCTGAGACAGCAAGAAGTTGAAGAAAATTGGGGTGTACAACTTCCTTTCATCCAGAAACTTTGTCACCACAAACTACATCAATTACAGATACAAATAACCCAGATTTTCTCTTCATCTGTCCTGTGGAGCCAGGCTGGGAGAGTTTGGAGGGGTTTACCTGGAGCAGAGAAGGCTCCAGGGAGACCTTAGAGTCACTTCCAGAGCCTAAAAAAGATCCCAGAGAGCTGGAGAGGGACTGGGGACAAGGGATGGAGGGACAGGACACAGGGAATGGCTTCAAGCTGACAATGGGTCAACTTAAATGGGATTTTGGGAAGGAATTCCTGCCTGGGAGGGTGAGGAGGGGCTAGGCTGGAATTCCCAGAGCAGCTGTGGCTGCCCCTGGATCCCTGGCAGTGCCAAGGCCAGGTTGGACACTGGGGCTGGGAGCAGCCTGGGACAGTGGGAGGTGTCCCTGCCATGGCAGGGGTAGAACTGGATCAGCTTTAAGGTCATTTCCAGCTCTAACCATTCTATGATTCCACAAAAATCAAAGGGACCTTTGCACTGACTTCAGCGGGAAGAGATTTATCCCCCTAGTTTAACAACTTGTATTTATTTTCTACCAAAACTGTGGACTTTTGATCACTTCCTGGCTATATTTCTGCCTTTCACTCTGCACAAAAACAGCTCCATATTTAAGCACCATACCAAAAATTCCTGTATTTCAAACTCTTTGAGCCCATGTGGTGCTGGGCTGGGGACGGACAGAGGGCTCCAGACAAGGCCCCGAGCTGCTGTTGTCACCGTCACAGCTCTTTGAAGCACAGACAGGCACTATCAACTGATGCTGTGCAGGGTCTCCCAGTCACAATGGTGGAGTCATTCCACCAGAGCGTTGGCTTTTCCTTTCCTGATGGCTCCTGCACATGAAAGAGGCCCTTATCTGCTCTGTGGAGCAAACAGGGGGCTCAGATCCAAAGAGCTGCCCAACGATCCCCCCCACCGGAGCTGGATGAGCTCATGGCACTTTTCCTCTCTGCCTGTGCTCCTACAACAGCCAGAGTGGGATGGCCCCACAGCCATCAAAGCAGAGTCACTCACTGAAGGGTGACAAATGACACCGAACTCGAAAAAATGCAGCCTGATCTGTCTGGGGGGAAATAATCTTAAACAAAGGTGCTGGCTGGTGGGAGGAAATCTGGCCAGGAGCAAAAGCAAAAAAAAGGAACAGGGGAGCGATACCAGCAGATTAAATATGAATAACTGAAAGCTTTCAGAATTGTCTGAGGCCTTCTGATGACACGTGGCACCTCAGAGGAGAGGACAGGGCAGGAGGTGTCACTTGCCACCGGCCAGGGCAGAGCACACAAACCTGGACACTTCCTCCTGCATCACCTTCCCATTCCCAGCAGGATCCCGTGGCTCCAGAGGCACAGAAATCCAGCTCCTCAGCCTTGGCCATTAATCTAAAAAGCAGCATTGCAGCGACTTAAATCAGCTCTTTTCAAATTCCCTTCCCTTTAATTCCATAAGTACCCAGCTATTTTAGGCTCTTGATATAAAACCCACCAAATATTTGTGGGTAATTCCTCTACTTCTGCTTAGCCTTGTAAGCCCAGAGGAATACAGAGCAGCAGACCTAGATCCCAGTTTTAACTCCAGTTTCTATTTTAACACCAAATTTCCATGGAATTGCTAAAAAAAAAAAAAAAAAAAAAAAAAAAAAGGCAGGGAAGCATCTTTGTGGACAGTAATTCTGTTGGTTAAATCTCCCTTTGATCTTCCTTAACAAGTTTCTCTCTCCCAAGGTGTGATTGTTTTTATTGTTCTTTATTTCAGGGGTGCAGATATATCTACATAGGCCTAAAAAATGTTGCAATCACTTATTTCCAATTAAAAGAGATCACAGGGAAATGCATTTAGGGAGGTCGATCAAGTCCTTTTCTCTTTGGAAAATAAAAGGAGGGGGAGGAAAAGGGGAGAATTCTTGTTCATTGCACATCCTCCAGCCTCTCTCAAACTGTAACATTTTGTGTTTTTTTCTGAAAATTCTCACTGCATTTTGCTTCTGTGTGGTGTTTGTGCTCCCTGCTTTTCAAATTTCCTTGCTAAATATGCCTTCTAATTAAAATACATGTTTTCAGCACAGTCCATTAAAAGTACTGAATATTTTCAAGAAAAGAAAATTATTTCTCCCTGCCTGCACTTCTAAAGAGAGCAGAACCTGTTTTTTTTTGGTTTTTTTTTTTTGTGATGCAAAATACAGAGATATATTATGTTATATGAGGCACAGTGATGATTTTATTCCAACATAAATGTCATTCTCACATGGCAATTTCATTTGGACCAGGAGGAGTGACTTTTTTTGAGGTGTTTGCACCTAATATTAATGTTAAAGTTTAAACTATTTCATGGAAGGATAACGACAGCCAATTAACAGGCAGGGCAGGATTTACTGGTTTCCACTGGAAACACCAGGACCCTCCTACCCTAAGTAACATTTGAGAGCAAAGTCATTATTTTTCCTTAAAAAAATAAAAACAGAAAGAAATAGAAATACGCACGTGGAAGTGAAGAAACGTGCCCCTTTCCCCTTCACTATTTACCTCCAGGCCTTGCCAGAGAAATGCCACTCAGGCCCTGAGGTCAGCCTGGGTTTGAGCAGCGCTCCGCATTCCTGAACTCCTTCCCAAATCTCGGCAAAGGCAGAGGCAGCAAAACAAACGGCAGATGTGGGAACTGGGGGGAAGGAAACGGTCATTTTTCCAGCGTGGGTCACGGAGAAGAGATTAGTGAGTGGGGGATGGCTGAAACACGCTGGCACAGGCGGGAGGGGCTGGCCTCGGCCCAGGACAAACAGTGCCAGAGCCGGGAGAGCCGGGAGCACGCGGCCGGGAGCCACACGCCGTGGAGTGCCCTTGGCTCGCCTCCCCCGGATCCCAGCCCTCCTGGGGGGTCCCAGCACAGGCTGGGATGAGCAGCTCCACTGGGGATGGGGGAATGTGGGCAAAGCCCATCGATCCTGGCTGGAAATGGATCCGGCTCGAGCTTATGCACGAGGCTTCGCGTTGGTGTTTACACACTTCGCGTTGGCGTTGCAGCTGGACCTTCCTCTTGGTAACAGCAAGCTTGTGGAAGGAAACCTGGCTTGGGAGGGCCAGGACACTCTGGAAAGCCTCAGGAGAACTGCAGAGGGTGGGCAGGCCCTGGCACAGGGTGCCCAGAGCAGCTGTGGCTGCCCCTGGATCCCTGGAAATGTCCAAGGCCAGGCTGGACACTGGGGCTGGGAGCAGCCTGGGACAGTGGGAGGTGTCCCTGCCATGGCAGAGGTGGCACTGGGTGGGATTTAAGGTCCCTCCGAACCCAAACCATTCCATGATTCTATGAATTCTGAGTAAACCCCTGATTTCATTTCAATGTGTTAGTGCCACAGTGGCAGGTGATGCCAGTCCAGGTCATGCTAAATCCGGGGGACAATAATTTACCTCACTAACTCCAATCCAAGCAGGAATCATCATTTCTCCCCACCACCTCCTTAGGCTCATGCAATATTGTAGCCACATTCCCATGGAGGGCAGGCACAGCCAGAGTAACGCTGGGAAAGGGAAAATACAGCTCTGGAGACAGGAAAAGTGGACCCAGAGACCACCCAGCCACGGCAGGACGAATGAGATGTCATCCATGGTATCCCACGGCTCAGGATGTTATTCTTGTGCAGTGCACAATCAATTATGTCTGTATGGAATGACTCCACTCCCTTTTTTTGGGTCTCCGGGAAATCTTTGTTCAAATTGAAGATGGTTTTCTAACAGGCTCCACTCTTTACCCAATTTTCCAGCTGAGTTGACTGAGGCCCAGGCAGGTCAAAAGGCTTACCCAAGGTCAGGGAGGGAATCAATGAGTTGGGTCAGATTAGATCTCAGCCTGTTCCTCGCTTTTCATCCTCTGTTGTTCCTGCTGGACCACTGTTAGAACCAGGTTAACAAAATGTCATGGATATGCTTTAAAAATATATATTTTTAAACTTGTTATCCCAACACGAATTAAGTTCTTTAGACAGCACGCTACATAAGATTAGGTTTCAAGAGGTGAGGCCTTTGCTGCAAGGAATTCAATATCCAGCACAATGTAAAATATCCAGCAGGAGAAAGACTTTTACTACTGTATAAAAATAATAAAAATGCAGAAAAGTCAAATTCAAAGATCAAATGCTGAAGTGCTCACTCGGGTCAAGTTCTGCCTGGCTTTAATTGTATTTTGCCTTGGGAAAAGGCTTCAGATCTGGCCATAAATTAGTATGCTGATCCCATGGCATGAATGGTGTTTTATTTACTTATTCCCTGGAATATGCTGTAGAATTCAAGTAGTAGTTAAGCTAAAAAGAGTCGCTCATCCGAATCTGAAGGAACTGTGGTGTTTGTGAGAATAATCTTGGGCTGCCTCTTCCAACCACCCGCGGTGTAATTTGGCCTGAACTGCCCAAAACAGCCCATTTCCCCCCAAGGGATGTGTGTGTTTCCTGAAGTCAGGCACCGAGAGGCACCAAAAGCTCGGGATTTGCAGGAAAAATGCCTTCCCTGGGAGGGCAGAGGGGCCACAGGACAGGCTCCCTCTGAGCCTTCCTCATCCCTGGGGATTCCCACACCCACTGAGGGAAAGCCCTGAGCAGTCAGGTCTGGCCCAGGAGCTGGTGAAGGGGGATGGCCTGGAGACCTCCTCCAAGCCAGCCAGGATTGTTTTCCAGTCCTGCAGCACCACTGGATATTGTCCTTCTCAGGATTAATTTTTAAAGACCACTTCAGGGGCAGGTTTTTTCCTCCAGCTATCCCTCTGTGCTGCCAGACCCTCCCTTGCCAGCTCCCCTGATAATACAGGAAGATGTGGCATGGAGAGAGAGGAATACAAGTTTATCTCCCAGCAATTACTCCATAAATAAAACACAGAAAACATTCATCAAACTGTGTTCCTTTTTCCTTCATTCACTTTCATCCCACAACACCACAGAAGAATTGTTCTGGGCATTTTGTTCTCAGACAATGGGAAAAGGTTTTGCTTTGGAAAGTCCAGTCAGGAATTTTCTTTTCCCGATTTTCAGATCCAACGCAGGCACACTCGGAACTCTTGGCAAAGTTCAGCACTGAGGAAACTGCGTCTCATCAGTTCTCATCTGCAGATCAAAGCAATTCACTGGCAACATGAAAAGCCTGTATTTAAAAAACTGACAGGATACCCTTAAAAAAAAATAAATTAAAAGAACAAGCTTAGAAATTCTGGGAAGAATGCATTTGGAGTTTCAAGCAAAATAAAACATCTAAAAAGTAGCATTAAAAATATCCTCGGACGCAAGAGAAACATTTGTGTTTGCCCAGTGCTGAAACAATAAACGAATGAAAACGATCTCTGCTCCGTGTTCCAGAGCAGGATAAAACCATTCAACCATTAAACTGGGTTCAACTCTGCTGGCTTTCCTCTTGTGCTCCCATAAAGGCCAGAAAAAGCCAAACCAGGCAGGAGATGACAGAAATTTGCAGGAGTCATCCTGAGACTGGAGAAATTTGGGAAGTTTTAAACAAGATGTGCAAATTCAGGAGCAAAGCACCTGCTCCTCCTGACTGCAGTGCCTTTCAGCACTTTCAGAAGCAGAAATGTTTCCTCTCTTTTGGCTGGCACATCTCCCCTCTTCTTCCCTGGGCTGGCTCTGGAGCTGCCTTTGCCTGCACCTTGTTTTTGTCAGAACTGGGAGCACACGGAGGTTTCAGCAGCTGCCTGACCTTTCCAAGGTGTGCATCTCCACCTTCACCACCCAGGGACCTCCTTATGCTTAAAATCTGCTCCAGGTTCACTTGAATTATTTCATGTGAAGGTGCTTAATGTCACAAACAATTATTTATTTTTTTTCTCCCACTGCAGGTCAGTTGGCATTTTAATGTTTATTATTAAACCTCCTTTGAAAGCTGAGCATGGAATAGATTTGCCTCCATCGATGGACACAGGGGAGCATCCCAGCCCAGCTGTGCACCTGCCATCTGGATTTGCTGGACTGTGGCCTCAGGAGCATTTTGGAGGGATGTCAGCTCCCAAGAGCTGTGGGAACACAGCCAGGTCCAGCACAGCCCAACCAGGAGATGTCCCAGCACATGGCTCCAGTTAACCAGAGTGTTCCTCTGCTCCCAGCCTGGACATCAGCACCCTCTGCGAGGAGGCCAAAGGGAATTTCACCCATTTTCACATTTATAAAATATTTTATCTACTTATCTATTTGTCTGTTATATGCTCAGGCTGCTGTTTGAATGGGGAGCTGAACCCAGACCCAAGCCAAGATTGGCGTGAGGGACAAGAACAACCCTGGGCATGTCCCACCACTCTTATGTGACAATTCATGTCACAGAGACACTAAATAGAGAAAAAAAAAATAAAATAAACATTTTCACTTTCATTTATTTTCATTTTAGGTTACTGGAGGATTCTACTCCCATCACAGTTCACATTGTATTTATGTAAAAATGTTATTAAGACAAGAAGTGAAGACAGGATTTCTTCATAATGTCTGATTTAAACCCTGCTCCTCTTCAGCTTAAGAAGAGCTTTCATTCCCTGTGTCCTGTCCCTCCAGCTCTTGTACCCAGTCCCTCTCCAGCTCTCCTGGAGCCCCTTCAGGCCCTGGCAGGGGCTCTGAGCTCTCCCTGGAGCTTTTCCTTTCCAGGTGAGCACCCCCAGCTCTCCCAGCCTGGCTCCAGAGCAGAGGAGCTCCAGCCTTTGGAGCAGCTCTTTGGCTCCTCTGGATTTATTCCAACAGGTCTTTTTTGTGCTGGGGACCCTAAAGGTGGACACAACCCCCCAGGTGGGGCCCCACCAGAGCAGAGGAGAGAATCCCCTGCCCTGATCTGCTGGTCAGGCTGCAGGGCATCCAGCTCAGGATGAAATCCCCTGAGGGACTCCTCCCTCAGCTGCCACCACAAAAGCAGCAGGACAATGTGAAAACTGCACACAGGTGATCCAGAGGGATCTGGATTCCCTCAGTCTAGGTCCTCTCCCAAAAAAATGACACATTCCTGCCTGTGCAGAGCAATTCCATGCTAAGAGCTCTGTTCTTCAGCGAGTGTGTGATGAAGTTTGCCAGCGCTCAGAAGGTTCTGCGAGGCAGGAGTTACACCCAGTCCATAAAATCACACAGAATTCACACATTTTACAGAGACAGGCTCCCTAAAGTGTCCCAGTGTATTTCAGCCTGGGATTCAGTGAAAGAATCCTGCTTCTCTGCCCTGGATCTCGGGCTCTGCAGGCTCCTCCACATGCATTTATCATCCCCGCCTTGCGAAGGAGCGCGCTTGGCTTGAGGGACAGAGGTGCACCTCCTGTAATGGTATATTCTACACTCTGCTGCAACCTTTCTGCTCATATTTCAGAGTTGAAAAAGGCCTGTCAAAAAGGGGCTATTATGAAAGGGAATTTGAAGACATTCATAAACATCGAGACAGAAAATTGCATTTTCAATATGAGAACCTCAATAGTTAAGGCTACATTTGGGAGATCACTATGGCCCTCTTATTTTCTGCTTACGCTGTCAAAGTTTGAATTCATGTTGGGTTTTCGAGCAATTCAAACAAAGGATACTTTCATAAACATCCATTTCATAAACTACAGCATATCTAATTCTTTGGGTTCTGAAGGCTGAGCTGAATGTAGTGTTTGTGGTCTACTGAGAATATGTCTGGAAAACATAAAACAATCTACTAGGTAAGTTACAAAGCTGTTGACATAGGGAATGAAAATGGAAATTCTGTAGTAGTTCCCTCCATCCCCGGCTTTACGCTGTACTTTGCCTGATGTGAGCTGATTGGTGCCGTATATCTTGATGTTAGGATCCCATTTCAGAAATGTTCTGACATTATCTATTTGGCAGTTTGAAAAATAGTATCAAACTCCCAATGCATTTGAGCGCACGTTTCAACCCAGCAAGCGTAATATCCATTTCCTGCGGTGCAAGAGGCACATTAGGAGCAACTCCAAGTGGATTCAATTCTAGGAATGCAATATGTGACTCCACACAACCCCACACATGCACACACGGCCTGCTGAGAGGGACCAAAAGGAATTAACCTGATTTGATTTCCAGTCTCTCCCAGCAAACACACACCTCTGTCCTTACCAAGGAATGGATGTTGTGAATTCTGGGAATGCAGTGGCACAGTTGGCATGCCCATGGTACAGGGAGGAATGGAGTGAGGAAACCTCATCCAAAATAAAAGAAATTGCTAGGAATGTTTGCACAAGAGCATGTAGAGATAGGATAAGGGGGAATAGCCTTAAGCAGAAGGGATGGATGGGATATTGGGCAGGAATTGTTCCCTGTGAGGGTGGGCAGGCCCTGGCACAGGGTGCCCAGAGAAGCTGTGGCTGCCCCTGGATCCCTGGCAGTGCCCAAGGTCAGGCTGGATGGAGCTTGGAGCAGCCTGGGATAAGTGGGAGCTGTCCCTGCCCATGGCAGAGGGTTGCACTGGGTGATTTTTAAGGCCCCTTTCCACCCAAACCCCTCATAATTTCTCAAACAATTGACAATGATTACGAGGTTGGGCACATCTCTACCCAGGTTACAATCACCCAGTCCCCTGAAGGATGTGTTCTCTTGCAAATATGCTTAGTATGTCAATAGGAAAAAAAAATATATGCTGTAAATTTTGCTGTAATAATTATTGGAAATGCTTGAGCCTTGCTGGAATTTGGCAATAGCTCCACTAAATATAGGACTCCAGGCACACTTAATTTAACAGGAGATTTATCAGTGGTCTTATTGACCCAAAATTCCTCTTATTTAACATTTATAAGCCTTTTCACCACACAAATTTCTCTGTACCACAACAGATAAAATTTATACCGGGTTAGTTTCACCAATATTTGTCAAAACATTTTCCAACAACTTCTGGAATAGAGCAGCCAGGAGATAACTAAAGCACCTGAAGTAGGGCATATGAAACACCATAACTTTTTACAGTTTTGCCCTAAAGAAAATGAAGCCAATCTCTGCTAATATCCCTTTCATTTACACGCTTTGCTGCGAGATTTCCCTAAAGGCATTAGTGGCTGGCAAACAACTCCCAGCACCTTGATTACAGGAAATCATATTTCTCCCAATCCCAAGCTTGTTCATAAGTACTGAAAATGCTTTGCCTACTAAAATACATTTTCTTAACTTACCAGTAATTCTACACCTCGAACCACCCAATTTCCTTCCTCTCCCAGCACAGGAACCACTTGTATTCCTGCTCAATATATCCCAACTCCTACTTTACTCTTTGTTTTCTTTCAATAGAGATGACACTTTTTTTTTTCAAAAGTGGTATCAAATAAGTTTGAAGAATGTTTTGGAGGAAGAGGGAGAGAAACAAGATTTATTAGTGAGGGTTATAAAATACTTCAAAGATGATGACAAGTTAAAATGTACAGATTTTTACCTGAATTCCCTTGAATTTAAAGAATTATGGAGGTTTGAAATGTCCCAACTGCTCTGACCCAGACTGAGACACTTATTCAGAACAACCCTTGGACCTCTTTTTTACATAGAGATCACAACCCAAGCCATCCAAATTTAACTCCTTGCCCTCATGCACCCATCAAGCTCGAGTTCCCAGCGATTCCCAGTGACCCAGGTGCTTCCCAGCATTTCACATCGATTAAAACACAGAGACCAGCTCCCAGTATGCTGCAAACAAGAGTTTTGTATAAAAGATTACTTCTATTATTAAAATCCTGTTAAGGAACCAGACTCAGAGTGTTTTCACACACACACTCTCTCCTTCAGGGCCAATTAAAGCACATAATGTGCCCAGCTCTGCACGGACAGGAATATTTCCAGATTTAAATTTGCAGGACACATCCCTGCTGTTGAGAAAACACGAGCGTCTTGGCAAACGAAATCACAGTCTCTGGTTTCATTCAGCCTGCTTTTTTTTTTTTTTTTTTTTTAGTTTTTCCTGGTGATTCTAACTGTGAAAGGCAAGCTTTATTTACTGGTTGAAGTGAACTCACACCAGGTGACATTGCTGGGGCTCTCTGCAGCTGAAGAGAGGCCGGAGGAGCAGAGGAAGTGCTCCAGGCCAGGCTCTGACTCAGTAAGGCACATACACACAAAGGCAGAAATATTTTATGCCTCTGCTCCAATCTGACAGTTTTCTCTGGGGGGAAATTACGGATCTACAAGTGAGGTCCAGATCACAGTGGTTTTCAATCCTGCATCTTCCCCAGGCTCCATCTGTTTGTCTCTCTGCCTGGCGAGAGGGTCCTCCCAGCTCCAGTGCCCAAGCCTCTCCTCCACAGCAGATGTTGCAGAAAGGAGATGCTTCCAGAGGTTAGTCCTTAACAAGGAATTTAATCCAGGCTGAAACAGTTGTGAGTTGACATCTCAAGGCATTTAATAAAACCCTTCCTTTTCAGTTTTTCCATCCCAACCTTTGACCGCAAAGTTCATGTGTTGGTTTAAGCCTTGGTTTACTTGGGTGCTGGAAAACAACTGCAGACAGATGTTCCAGTCCTGGGGGAATGCCATCCTGCCCCTGAAAATGCCACATTACATGAGCAATTAATAACAAATAAATCAAAGAACTGAAAGGAAATGCAACGCCTTACGAGCAGAGGACTTCAGTAAAATAAAAACTGAGAGAAAACGCCTGGGATGAAAAACAAAGATGTTGGACATGACTTGAAAAACGTTTTAGAAATTTTGCACCTTCTTACAGGATCAGTGCTATGAAAACTCATTCACAAGGTTTAGTATTGGTGAACTAGACTGGATGTGTTGTCACTGAGTGCTGGAATTCTTCTAGGGAGAAAATTAGACACATCTAACAAGGCACAGTCCCTTACTGTTAAAGGACTGGAAATCCAAAAGTTCAGTGGTTGAAACAATACTTGAAGTGACAAAGATCCAAATTTGGCCAGCAGAAGGGTCAGAGATTTGAATAAGATTTTCATAATTCTGAGGGCAGAGGGAACATTGGTCAGAAGCACCTTTCCCACCTCATTTATAAACAGGAATACCTGACACTTAATCAAGTTCCAATGCAGCAAAGTTTGAAACAGCACAGGGAAACTTTCCTTTATAGTGCAAACACACAACTTGTGGATCCACGGCCAAAGCCCAAGATGGTAGGATTTCAGAAAGTCTGGATATTTTACATTCCCTATTCAAGCCTGTTATAATGCAAACTAAAATCATATTAAAGATAATCAATTTTCATGCTCCAGGCAATAAGGAGATCACCTTGGGAGAGGAAGCAGAGAAGATTAATATGTATTTTGGGGAGGTTTCCACTTATAATAAAGTTTCAGGAACTGGCTACTTTTCTGACAAGGATATTAGGACAAAGAGAATATTCCAGCCAGTTTAGAATAACTATTTCTAGGGTATCCCATCCAGTACAGAGCTTGATTTTTTTCATTTAGAGAGAGGATCAACCTCCCATAAGCCACTGCCTTTGTATGGACATGCAGTGGCAGCACCTTTTAATTGACCATTAATCCAAGCTTCATTAGAACTAGGGAAAAGCTTCATTTTCTCATCAGTAAATGTCAGTTGCTCCAGTGCAACTCTTTTAAATTGTATTGGGGAATCTTCTGCACTTTGGACTATATTTTATATTTATTTTATATTTATTTTTATTGTAGAATCAGATTTAACACACAGGCACTATCCCAACGTTGTTAGTTTTGTATTTATTTACAAACCTTTCCTGTGAAAAAAAAATTTCCATTTTCCATTTCCAAGAATTTTGCAATGACTTTTTAAATATAGTTCTGATCCTTCCCACGTGGATTCCTCCATTTTGTGATAGTTTCTGAATCACATATAGAAACTCATAAAATTCTTGCTGATGTAACTCAGATTGAGACTCTGAAAGATCCTCCAGCTTGAAAATTAGTGGTTTCTTGCTGCAAACAGGCATTGTGTATCCTGTTCTTCTGAGTTTTATTACCTCAAATAAACCTCACTGCAAGTTCACTTTCCTCTGGCATTTCACTCCTTTTTATCTCCTCCATGGCTCCTTTTAGGAACTGTGTTTACCAAATGGTTTTCCTCCTATACTCAGCTCCTAATTCTCTGTCCCCAAACTTACCCACAACCTTGCAAATCCCAGAATGGTTTGGGTGGGAAGAGACCTTGAATCCCATCCAGTGCCACCCCTGCCACGGCAGGGACACCTCCCACTGGTAGGGAATAAATACAATTAAACTAGGGGGATAAATCTTTTCCCAATGAAGTCGGTGCAAAGTTCCCTTTGATTTTTATAGAATCACAGAATGGTTAGAGCTGGAAAGGACCTTAAAGCTGATCCAGTTCCACCCCTGTCCATGGGCAGGGACACCTCCCACTGTCCCAGGCTGCTCCAGCCCCAGTGTCCAACCTGGCCTTGGGCACTGCCAGGGATCCAGGGCAGCCACAGGTTAACACTAACCTGTTAATTCTGGCTAAAATTCTCTGGGAATTCCAGCCCAGCTCCTCCCCGCCCTCCAAGCCAGGAATTCCTTCCCAAAATCCCATCTAAATCTCCCTGCTTCCAGTTTAAAGCCATTCCCTGTGTCTTGTCCCTCCATCCCTTGTCCCCAGCCCCTCTCCAGCTCTCCTGGAGCCCCTTTAGGCCCTGGCAGGGGCTCTGAGCTCTCCCTGGAGCTTCTCCTCTCCAGGTAAACCCCTCCCAGCCGTGTCAGGGTGCACAGATCGCTGTTTTGGGGTGGATTTTTACACAACTCCGCGGTTTTCCCACGCGTGCGGCCCGGCCCGCAGCCCCCGGCTACTCCACCGGCGGCAACGCTCCCGCTCCGCTGCAGCCACACCAGCGGGGAGCAGGGCCCAGGCTCTCCCCGGATCCCTCCCGGAGCTTCCCCGGACCTCCCCGGCTCTGCCTCTTCCCTTCCCCCGCCCGGCTGCGGCTTCCGGGCGGCCGCGGCCCCGCCCCGGCAGCGCGGCCTGTGCGGAGCGGCCGGGGCCATCCTCGGGTGCGGGCAGGTGCGCGGGGACCGAGACTGCCGGGGACATCCAGGGACAGCCACAGAGCTCCTCCAGGGACAGCCAGGGAAAGGCAGGGAGAGGCAGGGAGCGGCCCGGAGGGTGGGCAGGCGGGCGGGGTGCGCGGTCCCGGTGTGGGGAGCGGGGCAGGCTCAGCCCCCTCTGCCGGAGCCCACAGAGCGGGCGTGGGGCTGCGGGGCAGCCCGGCCTCGGAAAACACGCTGCTGTTCCTTAGGACAGCTCTGGGGTGGGGGGATGGATGGCAGCGGGCTGGGGAACACAGCAGGTTTCCGTGAATCTCCCCCAAAATGCCGCGGGAAGGGCCGGTTCCCTCCCCCGGGGCACTCCCGTGCTGTGGGTGCAGCAGCGGCGGTGCTGCTGGATGTGCTGCGAGCGGATAAACTGCGCCAAAATAATGGCTCAAAAAGCCTGCCCGGAGTGGTTTTAGAGTTTCTCTCGCTGGGAATATTCCAGAAATGTCTGAGCGCCGTCCTGCGCCACGTGCTCCAGGTGCTCGGGGATGGCGCTGCTGGATCCCGCCGTGGTCCCTCTGATGCTTTGAGTTTTAACTTTCGTATTTTTCAGATTCTGTGCTGCCCGTGTAGTTCTGAGCCTCATGTTCAGTGTCAGTCAGCTGTTCACAGAGTAGGTAGACAAAACAAATCCTGTTCCAGCTTGAGACCAAGGACAACCATTACAAGCTCCAGGCCCAAAAAAGTAGAAACAATGATGGACTGAAGAGAGAAAACAAGAAGGATGGGACTTCATAACCTGAAGTTATAATTAGACAATTAACTCCAATATGCAAATGGACCAAAACTTATAAAAGTGTGACACCTCGTGACAAGGGGTCCATTTTGTGTCCACCTTGGGTGTAGCCCTGGCCAGGCTCTTGTACTGCCCAAGGTATATCCTTAAAGGCCTTTTAATAAATATCTGCTTTATTCTTTTAGCTGTTTCCAGTCTCTGTTCCAGGTTCAGCCTCTCAAGGCATCACCTCCCAGCCTCACCCACTCCCTAATACATAGCAAATTATTATTAAAGTAAAAATATCCTTTCACCACTGATAGAAAAGCCAAGCTCTGCAGGTGTTTTAATAAAACTGCAATAATGTAACTGCATGCAGCTTTTAAAGCACGGTAAATGTAAAAGAACTATTTAATTTATTTGTCCCTCCCAAATAAACCTTGTTTTTGGTGATGTTGTATCTTATTTTTGTGGAGTGGAGCTCTTACTGAACGGTGAGGTGCAGTCTCTGCAGTGTCACACTTTGAAGAGTCTCAGTTTTATACACTGGGGCGTTACAGGGATGCTGTGACAGTCATTTCTCAGCTGCCTTTTGTGTCCAGGCTTGTGCTCACCCTGCACAAGGGCCATCATCTGGAGGGGTCAGTTGGAATGACAGAGTTCCCTTGTAAACCTGCTGAAGGTTTTGGCCTCCAAGCACTGCCTATCTCCTTGATGCACTGGGGACTAAAGTTGGGGATGTGGGCTTATTCATTCTGGGGCAAAACCCACCCCTTCAGTGCAGGAAATGTCTAAAAACATCGTTTTCTTCTGAATGTTGCCAGTCTGTGACATAATCTTTTCATAGAAAAGTTTTGTTTGCTTCCTTTTCAAACAGAAATGTCCCAAATACGGACAGTTCTACCCAAAATCTTCAAGTTTTCAGCAGGAGAAAGATGTGGCTGTGTGAGCTTGTGAGGTGACTTTAGCAATTCCTGTCTGCATCCTGGCCCATGACAAGTTCATTACTGCAATTACTCCAGGAAGTGAACAGAAGCTCTGTAGGAAATTGTTGTAGTTAGCGTGCAACTTGTGTTACTGTGGCTGCTTTACCTCTTGATAACTCTGTAATTAACTTGTCACCACTATTTAATGCTTCACCTGTGCAGAGGATCAGTTCGTGGCATCACTGAGGGCATCAGGGCCTGGAGGAGAAGCTGCTGCCCTTTGGGAGGGTTCTTGGGGTTGCCCTGAATGGCTGAGTTAAGGATTTGTGTAGGAAAAGCAGGAAATCAGTTCTGGGAGCTGTGGGTAAGGTGGAAAGGCTGCACCTGAGCAGTTCTGGTTAAACTGATTGGTGGCAGGGGAAACACCTAGAAGAAGCAGTAATGCTAAAAATCTAAAGGAGAGCATGTCAAAGACATGGATGGCTGGTTTTGTAGTGTTTTTTTTTCCTGTACAATAAGGGTTTTGGAGAATGGAGAGCAGCTGATGCCTGTGAATTAACCCTCAGGGTACTGGCTGGTCAGGCAGTGCATAATTTCCGTGTCCTCTGCCTCTGGTGGCATTGTCACCCGTGAGGGCTGCAAGGTGGTCTCAGCAGGGTGGTTGTTCAGGTGTTGGTGCTGGAGGAGCTTCATGGGAGCAGTTTGGAGGTCCAGGTCTGTTGGGGTGTCAGAATTAAACACTGGCCTCCAGACCAGTCAGCTGTTCTGCCTGGGACACAGCTGACCTATGTTACACTTCATTTCTGAAAGAAAAAACCTTTCTGCTTGTGAGTTGTTACTTTATAGAATGGTTTGGGTGGGAGGGACATTAAAGATCACTCAGTGCCTCCTCTGCCATGGCAGGGACACCTCCCACTGTCCCAGGCTGCTCCCAGCCCCAGTGTCCAGCCTGGCCTGGGGCACTGCCAGGGATCCAGGGGCAGCCACAGCTGCTCTGGGCACCCTGTGCCAGCCCTGCCCACCCTCCCAATCCTTTCTCAGTAAGATGATGGGCCAGGGCTTCACCCTCTTGAGCAGGAGCTCAAATTCTGAACACGTGAAACTTCTAAATCCATCCTGCAGGCATTAATATTCCCTGGAACCCTGCAGAGATTTCCTGCACCAGGATGCTCCCTGCCTGTCGAGCTGGCACTGCCCCTTCCCAGAAGTTGTCAGGGGAGCTGGATACACATCCCAGCCGTGGCATAACTCGGAGCAGCCAGCACTTGTTAACTCTATTTGTTTTTATTATGGACATCGATCTGCCAGTCGCAATAATGCATTTATGGACATTTTTCTGCAAGCGCAGCGCTGGTGGCAGTTTTTACTGACAACTTGAGTCATCTGGACAGGAGTTGAAAATACGTTTATTTTATTGACGGATTGTGCAATTCTCTCGTTCACCCAGTGTTCATAAGATAGCTGGACTGGTGAGGAGAGTGTAACTGATGGGAGAATGGAGGATAAAGTTTTAATTTGGGCAGGTTTGGAACCTTTTAGGCAGTGACAGGTTCAAGCGTGGGTTTGGGGTGGGTTTGGGAGCTTTAGCTTCATTAATGCTGTAATTAAAAAGTGAAAAGGCTCCGTGTTCTTACAGCAGAATTCCAGACCTGGATTCCCTCCCTCTGCTGATAGCTGGGAATGTTACTGACTGCTAATCGTGCTAATTTATCTGAATTTTTCTCCCTAATGAAAAAAAACAAAAAAACCCACAAACAAACAAACAAACAAACAAAAAACCCCCCCAAAAACCCCAAACAAACAAAACAAACAAACAAAAAAAACCAAACAAAAAAACCCCAAACAAACAAAAAAACCCACCCTGTTGAATTTATTATTTCTGACATATCACCCAGCCACAGGTGTGCTTGGGCCAGCATGAAGTGTAACACACAGCTGGAGGAGCAACCAAACTACAAAACCAAACCTGTGCTGAAGTATTTTTCATAAATGCAAAATGCAGTTTTAAAACTGAGCTGCTTGTGGTCCAGGCAACTGCTTAAAATGTATTGAATGCCAATAAAGCTTGTGTGGGTTTGGATTTCAATGAAGTTGAGTAAGTGTAAAAATTATTTGGAATATGTTGCTGTTTTGATGCTTTTGCTAATCCTTTTTCGAGTTGTTTCCTTATTTACTGTTTTATATCTGCAGAGCTAAATTACCATGTCCCAGTGGCTGTCAGGAGTATCAATTTATACTGGGCCAAATTAAATGATACAGATAATTTCAGGTATATTTTCGAGTCATTTGTAAAACTTGGACGTGCAGCTGAAATTCTCCCTGGTGCAGCAGAGATTCTGAAGGTTGTTAAAAACGCCTGAACAAGTCACCTTTAAGTGTGAAGAAGAAAAGGGGAGTTCATTAAAACAAAGGTTCTGACTGCTCTAAGTGAAATAGGAGTTAAATATTAAAACAGCAGCATTGACCATTGGCCTGGAGTCTTGAGCAGCTTGGCAGCGGGGAATAAATAATAATTTGAGTTTGGATCTGATGGATGCCTTTTGGCTTTTCATTTTTCTACAAATGCCACCTTTTAGTGCAGATTAACGCCATCAGTATTTTAATATATATATATATTAGCACAGCCCACTGGAGTCAGAGCTGTTTTGTTGGGTGAATCCTGCCATCTCTGTGCTCCACGTGCAGATTTAGGTCCCTCCAGGTAACCCTGCATTAGCAGATAGCAAGAATTAGTGCTGCCTTGTCAGTGCTGCTGCTGCATAATCATCATCAGGAATGCTGAAATTATCTGAGTGCTTTAGATCAGTCAGCACAAGGCAAACAATGCTCTTATCTGGGCTTGTTTGTACATTCAAGTGTGCAGAAGGTCTGTTAATTAGTTACACTTTTTAATAAACACCTAAAGTATACTTAAGGCCCTGTTAGAAGATTAATTTTTCTGTTTCACATCCTAAAGCCAGCAGATGAGTGTTCAGCATGTGGCAGTACATGGGCAGCACGAGCCTGCCTTGGCAGCCTGGGCTGGTGGTGGGGACAGGACACTTGTGCTGTCACCCATGGCCTGGAGAAACAATTCCCACAAGTTCATATTCCCTGCACTGTGCTGAATGTAAGGATGAGCAGAGGTGTGGAGGGAAGGGTGTGGGAAAGGGGAAATCCCTTGCACAGTCTCCTGTTGACGCCAGAAATACCTCTGCTTCTTGGCTGACTTCATGAAAATACAAAGATTTATGGTTGGTGGAGTTTGTTCAAGCTCACTTGTTGGTTTGGCCACACTTGTTGGTTTGGGGTTTTTTTGGTTGTTTTTGTTTTGGTGGGGTTTTTTTTCTGAAATATAAAGGAATTAATTGATTTTGAATTGGCGGGCCTGGATCTTCATTCCCTTTTAACTTGGAGGTATAAGGCAGTGGGATGGAAATAAAATCTGGGTCTGTGGCCAGGGCTGTGCTTTAGGAAGGTGAAATTGAGGTCCAACAAGGCGAAGTGCTTCAGCTGAAACAAGCTTTTAAAATAAATCACAGAATCTCAGAATGGTTTGGGTTGGAAGGGACCTTAAAGAACATCTGTTCCCACACCTTCCACTAAATCAGGCTGTGCCAAGCCCCATCCAACCTGGCCTTGGGCACTTCCAGGGATCCAGGGGCAGCTTCTCTGGGCATCCTGTGCCAGGGCCTGCCCACCCTCCCAGGGAAATAAAAAATGCTTGTTTTATTATTTTTATAAAACATACCAGTAATACTATTTCACTGATTGCACGAGTTTAATGGACTTTATTTTATATCATTGTTAATGCACCTGGCCCTGGATTTAAATGCTTTTCTGTTGCCTTTTTGTGCCATTATATTTGATTCCACAGCGAGACTTTCTAAGAATATGATTAACCCTCTGGGTCATCTTATAATGTAATTATTAATGATTGATTCTGTTTATCCTTGGGATCAATATGAGAAGCAAAAATGCTTTGGCATATATTTGGGGTTGATTTCTTACATTCAGTAAACATGATCTGGTGACAAGACTGGTATTGGTTTATTACTCGGAACGTGTTTGATGAATCTGAAGTGTGTAATTAGTTTTATATAATGATGGTGATATGTGGGGTTTTTTACATGACTTATGTTAATATGGCCAATAGTGTTAACATCTCCTGCCACTAATAGTTAGGGTGGGGATGTATAGTAATTGATCTTCCTGGGAGTGCTGTAATGTAAAAACAATTCCGGCTGTTTGAAGTATATTTTACAAGTGTGCATTGGGCCTTTGGGATGTTATACTGAAAAACCCAATTGTACAGTTACCATGGGAACCCAATTAGAATAGATTGCTGGATTTTTTTTTTTTTTCTTTCCAGGCTTTCATCCTGACCAAAAATCTAATGTACTTTAAATGTTTTCATATGGAATTTTGTTCGTACAGTCACTTGGTGTAATGGCTGGTTTTTAATTTTAGTGCTGAACCAGAGTGTTCTGTTGAGGGTCCCGAGGACTTATCCTTCAAGGAGAATCTTCCTTTAGTGTTTAAAAGTTGATGAACTAAGAAAAAATACTTTTTATTAATCCAAGTTCTTATTTGCCATCGCACGTACTTGTCAGGCTGCAGTCCTGGGGGAAAAAAAGCAGGGAAGTATCTCAAAGCCCAAGGACTTCTGTTCTAGATCATCAGCAAGACATGGCTGAAGAATTTCCTGTCCTTCAAGGATCTATTTTTGATGTCACCTCTGGCTTTTCTTCACCTTTTTGGCCTGTTTACACACCCAGAGGTTTGGGATGCTCGCAGGGTGGGACTGTGATGTGTTTGCTTCATGCACCTTTCAGCACCTGCAGGTGTTTGTATCTTCCAGGTGTCTTGGGGGCATCCTGCTCCCTCAGCACAGCTCCTGGGTGGGAGCAGAGGTTGTGGGGAACTTGGGAACATCTTCCTGGAATGGCCAAGAGAAGCTGAGGCCAGGGAGATGGATATCACTGGTCCCTGTTGGCAACTCTGAGCTCTGTTTTTTTTTTTCTGTACTACTCATTAATCCCCTTAGTCTGTCCCACTCTGCAGATGCAGGAGGGAATTTTCCATTTTGGTGAAGCCATTGCTGGCATGAAGGTGTCAGGTTTTTGAGTTCTGGTGTCTCAGTTTCCACACCATGGAAGTGGTATCACTGAGTTTGATGGATGTGTGTTGTTCCAAAGAGGTTTTGGCTTCTTGCCTCCAAAGTCATCCTCAGAAGAACCCTTCAGCTCCATGTGAAGTACTGTCCTCCTCCAAGGAGACAGCCTTTGCAAGGCTGAGGTGCATTTTGCAGGGATGGTTTGGACTTTCCAAGGGTTTTGCAGGGTTTCCCCCTCTCTGGCTGTCAGAACTCTGCCAGCCACCGTGGTTTGGACATGACTGGTTCCACCCAAGTTCTGGTCACCCAAGGAAAGCCTTGTTGGGTGAGCAGATGGAGCTCAATCAGGATTTGAAATGAGCTTCTGGATTAATCTGATGGTTGAGGCAAAAATTTCAGCTTTACCCTCCAGGAAGATCTAAAAAACCTGAGCATTTTGCTGGGTGCTTTGAAAGACCCAGCTCTGAAGTGACGATAGAAATAAATTGCTATTTTATTTTTAGCTCTATCACAGATATTTTAAGTAGTTCTATTAGATTGCTCATCTGCCTGACCTGCATTTAAAAATGCAGTGAGTTCTCTTTGCAATGCCTGCCTTGTTACTACAGTTAAAATACTAATTATTCATCTGAATTTTAAGCACTTAAGTAAGGTGCAATATTAAGATTAAATGTTGCTGTTTGCTTTTAAGTGGCTGGGAAGTGGCCATGTGTTCTGTCAGTGCCTTGGACTTCAAGGAGAGGTCTTGGAAAGCCTGGGATGTTCACAGAATTTCATTTTTCAGAGATTTACCATTCCTGAAGTGGATACAGTTATCCCTGCCCATGGAGTGGCAAGTTCCCTGATTTAAGTGGAGCAGTTCCCACCGAGGCTGGCTGTGAGTCAGGATTGTGAAGCAGAGCTTTGGCACATAATCTCCTTGATTTTAAAAAATACAGTGTTTATACCACATCTTTCAAAGACAGAATGATCTTGGCTGAGTGGCATTAAAAAAAAAACAACAAAAACCAAAAAACAGGGGGGAGCTAAATGCCAAAGAAATAGGAAATATCCTTTATTTCCAAGGGGAGAGCAAAAAGAAACCAGTTGTGGTTTTTAATTATATAAATAATATTAAAGGCTAGAATTATAATAATTGAAGTTAAAAGGTTTTAGGTACTCAGTGGCGTGAAATCTGTGCTTTTAAACCCAGAATATAGCACAACTGCTTGCTTTAAAATCACTTTCATGCCTTAAATTGTGGCATTTTCTAAATCACAAAAGGCTCTTCATTTCACTCAGTCACTTAGAAGTACATGACAGCCCGTAAAAAATTATTCAATTAATACTTTTATCTTTTGAGGCATTCTTATTCCAGATATCAGAGTTGTGCAGTGCTTGTTGTGGAAGAACTCTTCAGTGTGCCATCTGTTGACTTTTTTGTTTGACTCGTGACAAGTGGGTGACTTAACATTAAAATTCCATGTTGTTTGTCAAAAACCCAAGCCCCCTTTGGAAATTCCATGTACTGAAACTGGGAGCTCATTTAAAAACTGATACAGGGGTGGTTAAAGGAGAAGACTCTGGACATTCAGCTCTCCCTGTGGAATTCAAATTCAACAATCTTAACTGGGAATTTTATTTTTCCTTTCAGGTGGAGCGTTTTCTTCCACGATGGCATCGAGGCTCGTTCCAAAAGTAAGTTTCCAGTGCAGTGCCTTTGCATGGAGGTGTCCACTGGAAGTCCAGCATTACAAAAGAGTTCACGTAACATAGTTTGTTTTTTCCCCAGTGCCCAGCAGTCAGGATTAGGAATCCAGTTGACAAGATTGATGCTGCATTGTAAATCTCTGTAGCTCTGTCATGGTTGGTAACAGGCATCAGTGGACCTTTCCCCAGCACGTATCCATCTGCCACAGAGCATAAATAACAGGACAAAGGCACTCTCTCAGTTTTGTTGCTGTTTCCATTCCCTAGTAATAAACACCTCCCTGAAAAACAGGCTTAATTTTGAGGCTTGATGCTCCAGTGCTGTAAGTGTAGGTCAGTGACATTGTAGCAAAATAAGGAAACATGGGTATTTATCTAAATATTCAGACAATGTGCTCTGCTGAAAGAAGGGCATCAGCACATTGTTAGTCTGTAACTGTCTGCCTGAAATATTTGAAATGAACTTTGAAGACACAAATACCCTTTTTTTGTGTGTAGAATACCTATTTTTGTAACATTAGTGGTGCTCCTCTAGGAAAACATTTCTGCTACAATCACACCTGCATTTCTAACTATTCCTGTTGGCAACTTCTATCACTGCTCTAAATGTCTTAATAGTGGCATCTCTTGTGGTTTTCATCTGCTTTACATAATGTCATGTGGCTTAGGAAAGGAGTATTTTGCTGGTTTGTGTTGTTTTTTACCTCTTTTCTACAAAAGCAGATTGGTTTTGCTTTTTAAAACAGAATGGTTGAGGAAGAAATCCAGGTAAATAAATTCTTGCTTCACTTGTTTTTTCTTTTGAACCATCATCCCTTTAGTTACATTTATGCATCTTCCAGCTGCAGACACCTTTTAGCAGAGGAATACATGGTGGGGAGAATCCCTGGCTCCCTCTCATTGCAGGCTAGGTGTGATATAGCTGGCAAGTGACACAAAACTAATAATTTATTATCTAACCTTTTCATTTCCCCCCACTCTCACGTGGAGTTGAAAGGTGCAGCTTGAGCTGTTAGGGGAGTTTTTCCTCTTTTGATAGGTAGGAAGACAGAAGGTTTGAGGTAAAACACTCCAACTCTGCTGTGGGGACTGTGCAGACACTTCCCCCTGCTCTGGATGCATATTAAATATTTATGTCCTGATGTAATTGGGGATTTTGGGGCTGTTTGCAGCGTGTGATCAGTTTGCACAGCCCCACGTTGGGGTGACACCCAGCGTGTGCCTGCCCGTGGATTTGCAGGAATCAATTAGCACCCCTGCAACGTGCTGAGCAGTTTTTAAGGGGCTTGCTGAAAAATGGTTTGGGAAAGCAGGCAGACATGGGAATTTTTCATAATCGTTGGGCTGTCTCTCCCACTCCATCCCTGATTTTGTTGCAGTGACCAGAGATGAGGTTTAGGTTTGGGTGACCAAACCTCAGGATATCTCCATATTTAGGAATTTGTTGGGGGGGGTTGGTGTTCTTGTGACAATGGGGCAATTTTTGTATTTCATTAGAAAACTCTAAAAGTCATCCTGTTCCCTGCTGGATTTCTTGCAGTTAAATTTAGTGAAGGGATTCTTGTACCAACCCTGATGCTGTGCTGTGTTAATAGTGAAACCCTTATCCTGACTCGAGCAGGGATGGATAACTCTAGGAAAATCCAGATGTGTGTGTGCCAAAACTATACTCTTGTATTTTCACACAGGTCTTGGCAACGCCTCCTCTGTGTGTATTTATTTCCCTGTATTTTGTGTTTTTAGTGAATTCCTAATACACATCTTGCTGCTCTGCTCACTTCAGGAATTCCAGTGAAATTCGTTCCTCGCACAGCACTCAGATTCCTGACTCCTCTTCAGCTTAAGGAGCACTATTAATGGTTTTGTTCATATTGCTTAGATTTATTTTGTTATTATTCTCCAGCTCCTACTCTTCAGGTAGAGCTATTTTGGTATTATAAAGAATGATGGATTATATAGGAAAGTTTCTTTTGAAGCACTCCTGATATTGTGCAATGCACTTGGGGGTCAGCTACACTTGACTGATGCATGATTTATCCCATGTCCCTGCCACTTCCTGAGATAAAGCTGCTATTTTATCAAAAATGCCAGCAAGTGTGATTTAGAATTTATACCCCTCCTTTTTCAAATAATTGTTCTGATTACTTTCTGGCACGGCAATAAAATGATAAAGGTAATTGCACACAAATGTGAGATAGCACCAAAATACAATAAAATTAACCTGAATTAGCTTGACTTGTCGATGAGAAGTATTTATGAAATGTATTTTTGCAATAAGGGAGACTGATATTATAGCTGGAAGGTGAGTTATTGCCTTAATGTAATACTGTTTGAAATTTAAAAAAGAGACTGTTACAGTTGAGGGTGATTGTGCCTTTGAAATTAAGTTGAAGTGATTCTTATAATTGGCAGCAATAATGCATTGGGAAGGTAATATCTTTTATTGTGTTATGCCTAGTTGCATTATCTTTTATTTAGCTGGTCCTGACTCCAGCTCTGCAGAGAAGACAAGCAGGAGCAGATCAGGAATTTTGTGGATTTAGGTGATAAAAACTTGAAATGTTACCCGATATTGAAGTCATTCTTCTGCTGGGTTGTTTTTTTTTTGTGGGTTGTTTTTGTGTTTTGTTGTTTTGTTTTTTTTTTTTCATTTTTAGCCCATTTTCAGTTCCCCTGAACCTGATACAAGGCTCATTTGATTAAAATTTCATCTGTTTCCCTGATATTGGAGTAGTTGCCATGTATTTACATCCAGGCTGAGCCTGTAAGAACCGAGCACTCCAGGCCCACTGATATATTTATATCTGGTTTATTATGGTATCTGTGGTGCCACGTGGCTGCTGTGCTTGCGTCCCATTTAAATTTCCTGTATAAGCAATGGCTGGGGAAAGATGCAGGATGTGTTTACTTGGTTTTGGAGGAGTGCTGGAGGAAATAACACATGAGAATTGCTGTTGAAACAGCCCGCTGGGCTCTGGTGTTCAAGTACCAGCTCCAATCCAAGCTTGGCGTGAGCAGCAGATGGAGCTGGAAACTGCACCTGTTGAGTCTGGAATGCAGGAGCACTGACCCACCTGCCCCTTCCAGAGGAGTCAGAAGGGGTTTATTGCAATTAAAGTGCCCTTCCAGTAAAATAAAGCAGTCAGGGCCAGCCCTGGATGCTGGGAATCTGTCGTTGCTCCCGTCTGCCAAAGCAGGCGACTGAAGGCGCAGCCAAAAGAGCCAGAGGCGACCACGGCTTGGAAAGAGACTTCCCCAGCTTGGCATTTCGGGGGCTTCTGGTTGCCATCCAAAGAGGATTAGCAGGATAATGCGATGGGACAACAGGAACTTGCTTTTGTTGTCTTTGATTGTTTAATAAAGAATTCCGTGTTTGCTCTCGTCGAAGACTCCTCAAATGCCGTGGAAAGCAAATGTTGCTCCGTGCGAACGCGTATCCCCCTGGTTTTTCGGGGGCTTGTGTGAAGTGGGCCTTCAGATGAGGGAGAGGGGGACTGATTTTGAGTGTTTATGCCAGTGTCTATTTGTATATGTTCAGAATATGCAGCTTGATTCTGTACCTTCACATTTTTATGGGATTAGCTCTCGGCAAGGTAAAGAAATTGCATCACCCCAAACTAACCCTGGATTTGCTTCCAGTCTGTCTGACATTTCCTTTCCAAACCTCCCCGCACCAGGAAATGAGGAGGTTGTGTTTTCATACCCTCTGAAGTTACAGGTTTGGCTTAACCAGGGTTAGATTTACTCAGAAAAGCAGTGAGACACCAGGAGAGCACGGCAGGGTTTCAGTGCAGCTTTTGTTCCAGAGGCTCAGCTGGGGAGGTGTTTATTGTTCCTGTAGCAAGGAGAGAATTCCACGGGCCTGCATCTCCAGTGCTTTTTGCTGGAAAGCTGAAGGTTTGTTTTGGATGCTGTAGGAAGGAGAAATACATCCAGCAGAGACAGTGGTTGTGGAGGGGGAAGAGGTGTCCTATGTCCAGGTCAGGGGTTGTTTGGTTCACAGGAACCTGCTGCAGGATATAAAGGACTTGTGTTTTAAAACATTAAAGGTAATTTTAAAAATTATTTTACTTTTTAGCGGGTTGTAGTGACAGAATTACATCAGGTTAGATACCGGGAGGGTTGTTCTGTTTCAGGACTTTATTCCTGAGTTTAAGCAATGACTGCAACACCTTTTTTCCCTCAAAAATTAACTCTTGCCCTAATTTAAAACCTGTGAGGCACTTGGCTTTCTTTGGACTGCCAGTTTTCCATATTTTTGGAGGATGCTGTGAGTGAAGTGTGAGTGTAGTGATACTGGAATTGTGCATTACCTGATTCAGAAATTATTTTTCCATTAAGCAAAGAAGGCTGTTGGTCAGAGTTCCCTGTGGGTTGCAGAGGGCAGCAGCCATCCCTTGGTTTTTTGGGCAAGGAGCTTCCTGGCTTTCAGGACAACTTGCTGACATCTTCAGCTGTCCAGATTAAGATGTCAAACCTTCAGGGGTGTGTTTGGATCAGGGCATCCTTATCACAGAATCCCAGACTGGTTTGGGTTGGATGAGACCTCAGAGCCCCTCCAGTGCCACCCCTGCCATGGCAGGGACACCTTCCCCTGTCCCAGGTGCTCCCAGCCCCAGTGTCCAGCCTGGCCTTGGGCACTGCCAGGGATCCAGGGGCAGCCACAGCTTCATATTTCTTTGGAGTTTACACCATTCTATTTAGCTGGAAATCTTTGGACTCTTTTTTTATTTCAAGAGGAGGAAGCAGCTTTTAGGAAAGTTTGTATTTTTAGCTTTTAAAGAAATCAGACGTTTCATAATAAGCAAAAAGACTAGGAATTAAATGTTTCTCATTCTCTCTAACTTTAATTCCAGTATAGCAAAGTGATACTAATATTTCAATGTATTAAACTACTTTTAGTGTGAAACATCCAACAAACTCTTTCCTTCTTTCTTCCCTGCAGTCAAATTATTTGTATTACACAAACTCTTTGTTCTCTTGGAACAGTGGCTTTTGTAAGGTGAAAATATAGATGATTAATCAAGATATTAACAGGAGCAGATTTTTAGATTGTTCTGATTGCATGGATCCTGTCTTCCATTCACAGCCCTTAAATCTTTCTGTGCTTTGAAACACTAAAAAATGGCTTTTTCCTCTAAGACAAACCCCATAAGCTTGGAAAATCACCCTCCACCCTGCACTATATGTGCAGAAATACATTACCTTTCCTATTAATATCTTTTCCCATATTCTTAACGTACAATGGATTGTTTCCTTTGAAATAAACAGGCAGAACCCAGTAAAACAAATACAGGAAGTTTTAAACTATTAAGGAGATGTTGAGAGAACTGTAATTCAGTGAAATCCTTGGGTGGGTGGCCCACTGGCACGGGCAGCCTCATCAGTGGCAGGAGCTTTTTGACATTAAATCATTTTGCAAACATTGGTTTATGATGGATTTTTGCTTTGGCTGATGGGATTTGATAAGGATTTTGATAGGAGAAGGATGCAAACTTACTGCATCAGGAAGGGGGGACTGAAATGAAGAAGCAAATTGCCAAACTCTGATGTATTCCCCTTAAATTTAAATCCAATATTTGAAGCTTTGATTGAATTTTAATTCAAAACTTGAATCAATAGCAAGCAGGTTTGAGATACTCAAAAGAAGGACTCTCTAAGAGTTCAGGACTGGTGATTTTTTTTTCCTGTAATTAGGATGAAGAAGCAGCTTTCCTGGCATTTATTGATCATCCCCAAGCTCAGCAGATGTCTGGAATTGCTTTTTTGGTGATACACCATGGCACCATCAAAACAGGGCAGGTGTTTGTGAATTGTAGCTCATTTGTGGATGCAAATGTCAGGACTTTGATGGAGTTTTTAGGATAAATTTATGGAGAATGGGAAGTGATGAAGTTTTTAGGATGAATTTATGAAGAATGGGAAGTAAGTGAACACGGTGGGGCTTGGTCACACCTCTGGTGGGGTGGGTATCAACACCTCCAAGGGATTCACCTGCAGGTAGTGATTGTATTGGATTAAAACATTCAGAAATTCAGATGTTAGGGGTTAGAATTGCTATGATTGGTGCAATTTGGGGATCTCTGACAGTAGTTTCTAGTGTTTGAAGGCAATGTGTGGTTCCCTCCTAGCCCAGCATGGGAGCAAGGTTGTGTGGAAGACCTCCTGTGGCACCTGGCTGGGTTCTTCATTTTCACAGAAGTGACTTTTGTGGTGTGGAAGAACTAAACAGAGCATTTCCAAATGTGCAGCAGTGGCTTGGCTAGAAATGGTGGAAATTGGATCATTTTGGGGTCTGAGAGGGAATAGGGGAAAGAATTGCAATGCAATTTCCTGCTGTTGGTTGTATTTCCATCAATTAACACTTTGCTAATCTGAAAAGGATCAAGAGACCCCTTTCTTGGAGGAACTGGGACATCTCCCTGATTAATGCAGGACTCTTAGGTTTAAAAAAAAATCCAATTGCAGGCTGTGTGAGGCCACATTCCATTTGCCAGCTGAATATGTTATTTTTTGCCTCAATTCTCAGAAATATTTGAGGGGAAAAGAAAAAAAATTGTTGAGGACTTCCAAGCTGTAGCCTAATGGAAATCCCCCGTTAAATCAGATGCAGAGGGGATTATTGTTAATATTTCGATATTGGTGTGGTGGGTTTATATTGTAAAGGCAGAGTGAAGGAAATGGAAAAACCTGTGGAGGGGAGATCCATCAGAGATAGGGCTCTGGTGATGGGAAGGATTCAGTTCTCCATAATACTGAAAGAAAAAGAGGGTTTGCTCTCTGGACTTTTCTGGAAAACACAAATTGTTTTCTGGGAGAACATGGAGCGTGGAAATGCTTTGCTACAGATTTTTATTTTTTTTTTTTAAGCCTTGTCGATTCTCAGGATTTCTCTAAGAAATCTTGAGAATAAAAAAATAAATATAATAAAGAAATAAAAATATAGAAATATGAGTATTTATTAAATATAAAATAAACATATAAATAAATAATACATAAATATTAAAAATCATTTTTTAAAAGCCTTTTTTATTTCTCTGTTCATCATTACAGATATGAGTTGGGTTCTAGGATATCAGGCCAATCAATGTCCAGTGGAGTTTTTGGGGATGTTAGGAGCAACAGAACATAGAAATACTTGAAGTATTTACTGTAGTGTGAAAGCTGCTTAATGCAAATTTAAATAAAATTACAATCTTCTAGTTTGCTGTATTTAGCAGTCTGGTGAGGTAAACTTACAAATGTTGCACCTATGGTTTTATTTCTTTAGGAAAACGCCAGAGCATGGCAGGAGATGTTTCCTCTCTAAAAAAAAATCATCTTTTTTTCTACCTAATATCAAAATTACAAGATATTTTGACACAGATCTGTAGGTATTGCAGTGGAAGGGAGAATGAAGGTGGAGATGATGCAGGAGCTGATCAGAATTCTTCCAGTTTTTCATGAATCATGAATGGTTTGGTTTGGAAGGGACCTTAAATCCCATCCAGTGCCACCCCTGCCATGGCAGGGACACCTCCCACTGTCCCAGGCTGCTCCAAGCCCCAGTGTCCAACCTGGCCCTGGGCACTTCCAGGGATGGGGAGGTGTCCAGCCAGCACCAGCACCGTGTTCACCACTAAACATGTCCTGAAATGCCACATCCACGTGTTTTTGGGACACTTCCAGGGATGGTGTCTCCACCACTCCTCTTGAATCCTGTTCCAGTGCTTGACAACCCTTTCTGTGGGGAAACTCCTTCTCCTGTCCAGCCTAAATAACAAAATTAGTAAGTGGACAATCCGCATTGTACATCTGTCACTGACCTTCATCCTGGAGCATCCCAACCCAATTGCATATGGATGTGGATTGATGTCCTGCAGCTCCATCCTTTTATAAAAACAAACCTTCTAAATGTTGCTGCCCAATGAATATGAGAAACAAGGCTGCAAATAGGAGTTGCAGTCACTCAAGGTTTCATCTATAAAGCTTAGTTCAACTTGGGGAGAGCTCAGAGGGTTATTGATAGTTCTGTGCTGCTCCCTGCATCCTGGGTTTTGTTCTGATGGAAAAGCTGATCCCGGAGTTGTTATAGTCGTGGAGCACATGGTGTGAGGTTCAGTGCATCTGGTTCAGGGCTGTCACACCAATAAACATGAAGAATGTGTGCTGGTTTGCCACATGTGTAAACTTTTACTGCTTGTTTGCTGACTCCTGCAATGAGATGCTGCTCCAAGGAAGTTCTCCCGTGTCCTCCAGGAGGGAGAGGGAACGTGGGAAAAGTTGGTTGGAAAGGAGTTTCTTCGTGATGCCACCAAACATTTGATGATTTAGCAATTGGGGTTGCAGTCAAAGTAAATAAACCACAGGGAACCTGCAGTTCCTGGACTTCTCCAGGCTGGGTGAGGTTGCTGTGATTGCTGCGTGTCTGTAACGGAGGGATTGCGAAAGAGCTTCCCAAAATTCAGGGGTTTAGGTTTACTTTTGCTCTAGTTATGCAAAACTGTCAGCTTGATGGGTTTTCTGCTCTCTCACACTGATTGTATTACTCACAGATGTGACTTCGTTCCACAGCACTTAATAATGGGATTTGAAGAGGTTCTCTTATTTGGAAAACAACTAATTGCTGTACAGCTGTGAGCAGTGGGCAGCTGTAAGTCACCCTGAGTGGACCTTCCTGGCTCCTGCTGCACCCCTGCTCTGCCATTCATGGAATCCCAGAATGGTTTGGGTTGGAAGGGATCTGAAATCTCATTTCATCCCATCCCCACCTTCCACTGCACCAGGTTGCTCCAAGCCCCATCCAGCCTTGAACACAGGGAAGTAAATAAAATAAATCCAAGCAATTTGTTGGTATCTCGGAGTAGCAGGAAACCTCACAAAGTTCAACAGGTCAAGTGCAGGGTTCTGCACCTAGAGGGACAGGACACAGGGAATGGCTTCCCAAAGGGGCAGGGCTGGATGGGATTTTGGGCAGGAATTGTTCCCTGGGAGGGTGGGCAGGGCTGGCACAGGGTGCCCAGAGCAGCTGTGGCTGTCCCTGGATTCCTGGCAGTGCCCAAGGCCAGGCTGGACATTGGAGTTGGAGCAGCCTGGGACAGTGGAAGGTGTGGAAAGATTTCCATCCCAAACAGTTGTAGGAGCCTTTTATTCTGTGTTTGCTGATGGAATTACCTTGTGCTGCCTCACAGTTTCTCATCTGATGACTTTTTTCCCAGTTTCACATGAGCTGAGCTCTTTGGAGCACAGGGTTTTTTGCCCTGGCTGTGGTCTGGACCCAAGGTTTGGTGTCTGGGTGCCTGCAGTGGACACACTGGTGGTGTTCTGTCCTGTCCTCCTGCAGGGCTGGTACAAACCAAACTGTGAATACAACTCACACATCCAGACTGGGGTGGGTTCTTTTTTAGCCAAGATGAATTTGACAAGTCTGTTATTGTTGGTCTTGTCCAATATTGAGAAATACTTGGCAGCTGTTTCCAACTGCATCCTATCAGTAATCGTAAAACCAGACTGGTAACAATGGGAATAAAAATATGCTTCTTTTCCTCAGGAATGATTGATTCTTTCATATGTTTTCTTTTCCAGCAGACATATTCTATTTGTGTTCCAGCTGTTATTTGCATAACACTGCTGCTCTAAACCACTGAATCTACTTTGTTGTCACAACAATCCTGTTTTAAATAAGTGTCACAACACATCGGATTTTAGCTGATAAACCAGCCATGAAACTGCTGCTGTTTCACATTTTTATGAAGATCACTATGCTGCTAGTTAATGGGGTTTTTTTTGAGACTTCGATTTAAGTGCTGACTTCGGAGGATGGATCATTTTAAGTTGGAATTTTGAACGTGAATGCGGTCGTCGAGGAAACTTGAAATTCCCCGTTCCCTTGCTTTTTTCAAATTGCTTCTGAAAACTACCCAAATCTGGTCCTTGGTGAAAATTCCCCGCAGTTAAAGAGGGTTTTATTTCCTTGAACAGGTGAATTCCAAACGGGGAGGATCTCCATGCAGGGAGCAGCACGTGGTTCTGCTGAGCCCCGTGGGAAGGATCGAGATATCGGGGTGTGAGGCGGGCGTACACGAAATAAAACTGCCCAAAATGAGCGTGCTGCCAGGCGGGTGAGTTCATGTCCTATTGATCCTCTGCTCGTGCTCGTGCTGGAGGAGAGAGATTGCCCAGAGGATCTGAGAGCACGCTTGTTTTTGCTGATCGTACTGGGAGGAGGCTCTTGTGCCCTGAAGGACTCCAAAAGACATCAATTCCTCTGCTGCCTCAAAAATATTATCAAACATTTTAAGCTGTGAGTGTGTTAAAATGGAACTTTTGAAAGAATCTCCTGCCCCCCCTAATCTTTGGCACACATATAAATGTCACTGAGGGTAAAATCTCCTTGCACAACTCACAAATCTTGCAGACTTACATCTGGTTTTATATTTTTATACATATATCTATGCTCCAACAGGTAGAAGCAGGACTGACTGATTGTTTTAATTACTGTGTAGTACTCGTGAGAGCTTTAGTTGTTTCTCCAGTGCTGCAATGTTTTCTGGAGTTTGGAACAGATCCCACGTGGCAGTGGAGATGATGTCTCAAATCCAGGCCTGGCTGAGGAGGCATCAGTGCATTTTCCTGTTTGTTGTGAGCTGTGTTCAATCTGCTGGAGTCCGTCTGTCCTGCTCAGATCTTGCATTTTTTCCCTTATTTGTGAGGAAATGTTCAGTGGCACTTTTAGACAGAACCTTCAATTCATTCAGGATTAGATGCTAAATTTCTATGCCAAATTTCTTTGCCAAAGTCAAGACTCCTTAGACTTTCTCAGACTTCTCTAAGACTGGTCTTTCAGCTGGGTTTGGTAATTAAATTCCACTTTCCCACAGTCTACTACTTTGATGCTCCCACTGACAAGACTCAGACAGGTTTGGCTTCTTTTCTCAACATTGTCTTTTTCTCATCCTGTGTTTGCTTCTGAAATTCTCCATGGATTTGTAGGATGCCTGTTTTCCTATTTTATTCTCCTTGTAACTGCAGTGGGTGTAAAATTAATCAGGAATATGGAGCATAATCTGTGTTCTGGTTGAAATATGATTTTGCCTCCCATGCAAAAACTCTGAAGCCTCTGGATTTCACAGTTTTCCCAACTCCAGTGATTTGGTAATAACTGCTTCACTTTCTTCAGATTCTGGTTAAAGTGCTGGATTTCTGCTGATGAGGAATGGAAATAAGTGGGTATTTAGGATAAAGTTGGAACTTGGCTTTTCTGCAGAGCAGAATCTGCCTGGAGAACAACCCAGGGGATGAGTATCTTCACCCTGTGAAGGGCAAATGTCAGTGAGTGAGTGGAATAAGAGTAGGAAAAAGATTTGGGGGGTCTCAGAGCCATTTGTAGGGATGGGTGCTGCTCCTTTACCAGAACATCTGGTAAAAAAATCTGGTTTTGTTTTACCAGGACATCTGGTTTGCTCACCTGTAGCATGGCCATGTTCAGCCTAGTGGTTGAAGGTTCTCATGATCTTGTTCTTCAGCAGAAGTTGGACAGTTCAGGTCCTTCTCCTAAATTTTAATTTTCACCTGTTCTAGTGCTTCACTTTTCTCAGTGGTGAGCTGACTTCACTTCATCTTGAGGCATTAGTGGCATCTTGGTAGCTGTTAACCTCACAGGCTGCATGATTTATGTGCAAAAATTGTTACATTAGGGGGTCTATCACTCAGGAATAACTCCGAAGTTAAAGGCAAGAAGAGCATTTTTATGATTACTTTAAGAATTTAAATCTGAAGAAGAAAGGTGGGACTTCCTTTTGTCTTTAGCACTGATAAAGTTCTAAAAATTTTAAAGCCATCTGTAAATGTTTGTGCTGAAGTATAACATTTAATCTCCTCTACTCATCGCTAGTGAATAGTTGTTAAATCTGGCCTCATTATTTTCGACAGAACAAAATAAAAACAAAGCAGTGCCTGGTGTTTCTCCTAACTGGCTAATAAACGCCATGGCAAGAACATTGGGTGGGAAAAAAAAAAACCATAAGAAACATAAAAATTGATTTTAATGGACCCCTGTCAGAGAGAACCATAATGAGCACAAGTCTGGTAATAAATATTGGTATTCTGCTCCACGGTGCTTGGGACTTCTCATGTGGAATTGCATGTAACAATCAATAGAGATTTTAGGGGTTTTTAACAACAAAAATAAGTAAACCTTTGAAATATATAAATACTTAAGACTTGCAATCTGTCAGACAAACCTGGTAGTTGTAGGGAAATCTGATAAGAGCCCCTGGTTAATGGCATAATCGCTTTGTGGAGATCTCGCTCTGTTTTACAGCTTGTAAAATGCTGAGCAATTAATCACCTGAGATTACAACCTCCTCACTGATGGCTCTCCTTAAAACTTAAGAACACAGACTATAATGGAGCCTAAAAGGAGAAGCAACAAAGTAAAACCCAGTTTCAGTATGCTTGAAAGAAATTGATCTATTAATGAGATGAAACTAATTGTAATAACCTGAGGTTATTCTGCTCCTCGGGAAGCTGCCGGGGTTTAAAAGTCCAGACACGTCACAGGGGGATGGTTTCTTTTGGAGAGGAGGCATCTTTATCCAGGCTTTTGAAATTCATGCTGTGGATCCCATTCCTGGAGCTGGATGGGGCTTGGAGAGCAGCCTGGGACAGTGAGAGGTGTCCCTGCCATGGAGGGGTGGCACTGGAGGGGCTTCGAGGGCCCCAAGCCAGTCTGGGATTCTGTGATAAGGATGGCCTGATCCCAACAGGTCCCTGAAGGTTTGACATCTTAATCTGGACAAATTCATCTATTTCTAAGAATTTCAGCTTCACAGTTCGTATTTAAAAAACCCTTAAGTGTGTATAAGCTCTGTATAAGTATTTTATATATATATAACACATACGTTATATTATATATATTAATATTATAATATATTGTAATAATTGTATATAATATATACATTTTGTGCTATATCAGCTCTTTTAGTTTTTCTCTCAGTACATGCCAAGCTAATGGTTAGTTTTGATTGATATCCCTCTAACATCCCTACCCGAAATATTGCAAATGTTTAACACTTCTTGCTCATCTCCAAAAGAAAAACTCCCTTTCTTTTGCTGTTCTTTTACTTCAAAGTGTCTTCAGCAGCTTTGGAGTTTCAGAATTAGGTTTTTTTTTGTTGTTCTGCTCTCAGCTGTGGTGTTCCCACACTTGGGGTGACTCTGTTTTGAGAAGCCTTCTCTCATTCCAGAGGTGCAGGAGGAAGTTACCCCATGCAGTAAAACAAGCCATGGCTTTCCCTCCGCTGAACATTTACAGCACAAAATCCTTTGGAAATGTGGGCTGTTGGCTTGGCATTGGGATGGCAGCAGGGAGCAGTTTCTCCCAGTGTTGCAAAAATCCAGATTCTCTCAGGAATTCCCCTTTCCCTCAGGAAAACCACTTTGTTTTTTCCAGCAGCCCTGTCTGGTCAGGGTTGGGCAGGGAAGCACTGGGGAGCTGGATTTTAGTAAAAGGGCTGTAGTAGAAGATGTTTTGAGGAAAACTAAGCAGCTTTCAGTGTGTGGTTGGAAAATCCTGCTGGGCACATGGAGGGATGACCACCATCATCCTACTGAGTGTGTGTGACATGGGAGTTGAATTTGCCATCTGAAAGGCAGGCACAGATCCCAGGAGATGCCCATAGCCCTGGTGTGGAATTATTGATTCACCTTGGGATTTGAGGATACCACCACAAAGTTTTCCACTGAAAGGCTCAGCTGAGCAGCTGTGATCTGTCACTGCCACCCTTGGATGGGATATCCCAAGGTGGGGATGATTTGGGGACAGCCCCTCCTGGCTCTCTGGGGGAGCCTGAGCTCCCATCTCCTGCAGGAGATTGCTCCTCCTCCTGGCCTGGGCAGTTGTGTGTTTGTTGGTGTGAACCTGAATTTGGGAGGCTGCAGAGAAGGTTCTGGATGCTTCCTGCATGTTTGGGAAGGAAAGCTGGACAGCCTGACTTGCTGTGCTGTTTGAATGGTCCAACCCTGCATTTTCCTGGTGCAATGTCACAAATAGGACACAAAAAGAATGACACTCACACACTGAGATGTCCAAGGCAAAAAGGGGCAGTTTATTTACAGACTTCAACATTTATAGAATTCCAGCAGTGACCATGGATTGGAGGAAAAAAATTGTCCTCTCCAGCCACACTGGTCAAACCAACAGCCCATCAGTTCTCTCCTCCTCCAGAAAGGAATGCAAAACAATCATTTACATGAAAAGTGCCTGAGAAACTCCATTACAAATATGTAAACATCAGAAGGCTTTAGAAGAACTTTAGAAAAACAGAGTGACAGTGCTGTAGGAATACACCCAGACTTCCCTTCGGGTTCTTTCAGAAGCAGTGTGATCTCAGCTGCCTTCTGTGTTCCCTGCAGGTTATTTGCAGTTTTC
Organism: Phylloscopus whistleri; assembly: GCA_017589585.1. Taxonomy (NCBI): domain Eukaryota; kingdom Metazoa; phylum Chordata; class Aves; order Passeriformes; family Phylloscopidae; genus Phylloscopus; species Phylloscopus whistleri. Next base: position 569,591 of record JADMLD010001290.1, read on the forward strand.
CTCAGTGTTTCATTTCCCTCCATTTTACTGAGGGAGACCAGAGGAGGAAGATCAAGGAGCCAGTTCGGCCCTTCCTGTATCACTGATCTGCCTCAACCTTTTAGGGTGAACCTGCAGTTCAAGAGGTTCACCAGGGTTTCAGTCAATCTCTCTCTGTTACTGTAGCATTATCAGAAACTCTCCAGAATCTGTTTAAGCAGGTTTCCAGCTTTTAGAGATGGAAGGGAAATCTCAGGTGCGTGCAAAGGCAGAGAGACTGATGAGAGCCTAGAACAATAACTTGGAGAGGTGTGAACCACTCTGTTCATCTCTGAGGTATTTAATCATAGCCAGTGGTGATGGTTTAAATGTCAACTTTGCTAACTGTTTCATTCCTCATACTGTAAAATTTACTGTGAGTGATATCTCACTTTGATGCCACAAGTGGGAGGCATTTGGGAGAGTGCCACTCCTCCTATTTTTCCACTGAGCATCCGCCAAGGCTAAGAAACTTAGTGGAGCTCAGGGGCCCAGTAAAAACCCACTGAAGGAGGTAGGGGAGTGAGTGCTCTGCTGCTTGGAGTGCATTCCTGGTTTACCATGAACATCTGACTTACGTGAGCAGGGGATTATTGGCAGTGTGGCTTGGAGGAGGCTCCACTCTTCCTCATTCAGTTCTGCCTTGATTATTGTGTGACAACAGAGATTTTCTGTTTAAAGTGGTACAGGATAAAACCTGAATGAGCCAGAGAACATACTTGGGGTGAGGAAATTACCAGGTTTGGGATGAGCTCTAAATGGAGAGTGGGAACAGGGAAGGGGATGGAGCTGGGGAAGGGGCTGGAGCCCCAGGAGGGGCTGAGGGAGCTGGGAAAGGGACTCAGTCTGGAGAAAAGGGGGGCCCTTGTGGCTCTGCACAGCTCCTGACAGGAGGGGATGATGGGGTGGGTCGGGTTCTGCTCCCAGGGCACAGGGACAGGAGGAGAGGGAATGGCCTCAGGTGTCACCAGAGGATGTCAGATTGGAAATCAGGAAAAAACTTTTCATGGGAAAGATTGTAAAGCTTTGGAATTGGCTGCCCAGGGAGGTGTTGGAGCCACCAGCCCTGGGTGGGTTCAAGCTGGAGGACATGGTTGGTGGTGCTGGTTGATGGTTGGATTTGATGATCTTGGAGGTCTTCTCCAACCTTGGGCAAATCCAGCAACCACTCCCACCTGTTCCTTACTTCTGTGATGCCTTGTTCTCAAAACCTTAAAGGTGCTGCTTTTGCTTGGAGAGCACCTGGTTCTTCTGGGTGATGCTTGGTCAAATCCACATGAGATTTCAGCCTTTGAACCCCTCCTGATGCTCACAACATTGATTTTCACACTGATGAGCAAAGTGAGAGCCTGTTTGTGGTGCCTGTGTGGAGCAGCCACCAGAAGATCACTCTTACATGAATGTTCCTCTTTCAAAACCTTTCATTTCCGAGTATGTTTTAACTTGTGGCACAAAGTTTTCACAAATCTCATTGAGTTTCCTGCCACTTGTCTTGGAAACAAAACATGCAGATGCCTGGGTAATAGGGAGATGATGCTTGTTACTTCAAATTACTTCAAAGTAACAGGAAAGTGTGTTTTAAAAAATAGAAAAGAAAGGGAAAAAAAGAAATATTAGTTTCTCTGGTAGAAGTCTCTACAAATATCCGGGCATCAATCTTTATTTCAGCAGATTCAATGGATGTGGCAGGAAGAGTTATTATATAGCATAGTCCTCCTTTTATTAAAAATAAACTGGGCTAGGGTTTTTCATAGTTTCTTGTGGAGAAGCTACAGATTGTTTATGCTGCATCAAGCTAGGAAAACTTTTTATTTGAAGTGGTGTTTCCAAACTTAAACAGAATAACTTTCTGCATGTTTTTACAGTTCAGCCTGACACGTAGTACAGCTCAAAGATGTGGTTTTAGAAGTGGTTTGTGGGCAAAGTTTTACTGTCAGGTCTGGCTGGTGAGTTTAATTCTGCATGATTAGCAAAGCCCACGTTCCTCTCTCACTGAAGCTGAAGTGAATCTTGAGCAACTCCTCTGTAATCAATACTGGACTTTAGCTGTGTTATTTTCCCTGACAGCACGGCTGCATTTCTATTATCTGGCAAAGGCAGCATTGCAGGATTCAAATAGGAGTGGGTTTTGCAAGTCCTCAGTTGTGGTTTTCTCCTGAAATCTTGGCAGAGAAACCTTTGAGGGCTCTGTGCAAAAAAAAAAAAACTAAAATAAAAGTGCAGATTTTTTTGGTGGATTTGTTCCCTGGGAGGGTGGGCAGGGCTGGCACAGGGTGCCCAGAGCAGCTGTGGCTGCCCCTGGATCCCTGGCAGTGCCCAAGGCCTGGGACAGTGGAAGGTGTCCCTGGTGGGATTTGAGGTCCTTTCCAACCCAAACCATCCATGATCCTACAAACCCCTGCAGTGCTGCTTCTCCTCAAACCCTGCATGTGGCTCCCATCACTGCATCTTGCTCTCCAGGTAGCTCTTACAGACACCTGTCAGTCAAACACTCCTGTGGTTCAATTCTCTCCCTCCAGGAGAGCTGCAGGAAGGATTCCTGTTACCCACATCCAGGTGTGTCTGTGCTTACACCCTTCTGTTTAATCCCAAAACACCTCAGTGGCTTTAAATTATTCCCAGCATTATCTGTGCATCTAAGTATTTTTTCGAGGACCACAGAAGTCAGGGAGGAAACCCAGGATGAAGAGTTGCAATATTCAAAACTCCCAGTAATTCTGGTACCTAATAGAAACATAATCCATGTCATTATGCAGCCCATTCTCCCATCCTTACAGCAAGGATTTGCAATGGAAAAATGCTCCACTGCATTAATCTACCTCTGGCACCAGAAGTGGAAAGGTTCCACTCCTGGCCTGAGTTACTCCTGGTGTTAGTAAAGACACACCAGGCACGGTGTCTGTGGCACAGCACAGGGCAGGGCTCAGGAAGGGATTTATTTTCTGTGAAATTTCTCAAGGAGATGATGCTGCATAGACAAATTCTCCCACTCCTCTTTGGTGGAATCATTTTTCAGCTCTATTACAGCTCTGTGTCTTCCACACTAGAAAGAAAGAGTCATATTTGTGGTATTTTCAACTGGCTGTCTGCACAAGTTATATTACCTAATACAGTTTGTTGTTATTTTTGCTGGTTTAAAATATCAGCGCTGTAAAACGTGATCACTGGGCTGTTATAACATGTCTTGGTTTAGGAGGCTTGGCCAAGCATGAGGGTTGCAAACACAGCCCAGCTGAGCAGCAAGGCTTTGTGTTCTGCACCCTGGACCTGGGCTTTTGGTGTTCACACACAGCATTGTCCAGGTGATATTCGAGGTTTGAGAACATCAGGTCAGTGCCGTGGGTCACTGCCCAGCAGAAATCGTGGAATGGTTTGGGTTGGAGGGACCTCAGATCCCACCCAGTGCCACCCCAGCCATGGGCAGAGACACCTCCCACTGTCCCAGGCTGCTCCCAGCCCCAGTGTCCAGCCTGGCCTTGGGCACTGCCAGGGATCCAGGGGCAGCCACAGCTGCTCTGGGCACCCTGTGCCAGCCCTGCCCACCCTCCCAGGGAACAATTCCTGCCCCAAATCCCATCCAGCCCTGCCCTCTGGCACTGGGAGACATTCCCTGTGTCCTGTCCCTCCATCCCCTGTCCCCAGTCCCTCTCCAGCTCTCCTGGAGCCCCTTCAGCCCTGGCAGGGGCTCTGAGCTCTCCCTGGAGCTTCTCCTCTGCAGGTGAGCACCCCCAGCTCTCCCAGCCAGGCTCCAGAGGGGCTCCAGCCCTGGGAGCAGCTCTGTGACCTCCTCTGGATTTGCTGCAGCAGCTCCAGGTCCTCATGTTGAGGAACCCAGAGCTGGACACAATTCTCCAGGACTCCCTCAAGGAGAGGGGGACAGAATCCCCTCCCCTGAGCTGTTGGTCACACCCCTTGTGGTGTATCCTGGGATGCTGTTGGCTTCTTGGTGTTGGATGGCTTTTCCCAGCTCCAGCTGGAGTTGGCAGCAGCAGTTCCTGCTCTTCCCTGGCCACTTTGGCTCACACATTTCAGTGAAACCCAAAGGTCTCACCCTGCCAGTGCTTGTGCTAATTATGGCTGTTCTTAAAATGCCTCCCGTAATTCCTTCTATAAAAAGAATTTAAGACTTGGTAGGACAAAGCCCAGTAAATCAGCCTGGAGCTCAGAGCTGGGAGGGAATGTGTGTCCTTAACCCCCGGGTGCTTCTGCAGTGGCTCATCCTCTGCAATTCCAGGGATTTCCAAGGAAATGGCAAATGCTCCTCAGCACCCCATGCTGGGAGAGAAAGAGTTAAATTCTAAAACCTTACCCTGTAACTGTAAATGCCATTTTTCTTTCTTCACAAATGTAACCTTTTAACATTTATTTTTAGCTTTTACATTAATATATGTAAAAATATTAAAAGCTCTTGTATATTACATTAAAAACTTATGTCAGCTGCCCTGCTTTTTCCTATTTATTAAAACTTTTCAAGCAGTGAAAACATTTTACTTGTTAATGAGGGGAAGAAGGAAAATTAATGACATAGAGCTCGGATCTTCCAAGATGTCTCCTTTTAACCATGCAAAACCAGCTCTTTTCCCACACTATGTAGTTTAATTTCTGTGCTAGGGTTCAGTAAGCAAATGCAAATAGATTTAATGATTTGCATCAGTAGATCACTTCTCAGTTTAATATCCTCTGATATTTTGGTCAAGGACTTTTTCTTTGGAAGGCTACTGCTGTTTTGTGGAGGAAAATATTAATAATGGTGGCATTGTGAGGTTCAAGTAAGGCAGGGGAAATGTATAACTTATTCAAAAGCAGCATCTCCCATTATCTCCTCACTAAGATCATGCAGTGGAAAAAGTTATCAGGGAAAAGACACTTAAGAAATAATTGTGAATTGCTGATCATATTAAACATTTAGTGCTGGTTTCCATCTCACATCTCATTCTCATTTTCTCTCAGAGTGTTCAGAGTCTGATCAGATTGATGTGAGGTGCCTCGCCCTGGGATGGGGAGTTGTCTCCTCTTCACCAGGAACAGACAGGAGCTGTTCCATCAATCCAGGGTTGGGATGGTTTCATTGGAGCCTGCAGTATTTGCCCTACTTAAATGAAACTTCCCCCAAATCCTTAAAATGCTTACTCATTAAATGAAGATAATTCCAAGGATGGATCTCTTGTAGATCGACCCCACCAGCTCATCTCTGCTGGTTCTCACTGATTCTGGGTAAGAAATAAATTCCTGTTGGCTTTTGAAAAATTTGTAGCTGTTTTCTGCACATAAATTCCTCAAGTGATAAATACTCATTATGGCCTCGTTGCTTATTAAAATGGGCACTTGCTGGTGATAAAAACTTTTTGATTGCTTCTCAGTTTCTGAATAACTGTCGTGGTCAGCTGATCAGATGAGGTTTGGAGTATTTCTCAATTTGTTTGGTTAATTTTGACCTTTGAGAGGCTTATTGCTGCAGGCTGCTGATATATGTAAATTGTCACTTGTACTAATAGATTTTTAAATTGTGTTTTATTTTCCTGCAATTATCATCACGATGTAGATTTAGACATGAAGTCAGAATTGTCTGCAGGCTGTGGCAGAGGACTTCTCCTTCTGCCAGCTCAGAGCAAGAAATAATGAGATTAAGTTGGAAACTTTGTCCTTTAGGTTCCCAGTCAGTTGTTTTCCTGTCATTTGTTTTTCCTGTGCTTTATTGATGCCCGTCCCCCTGGCTTTGTCATCCCACAGTTGGGTTTTGCTTGTGCTCAGGTGATGATGATGAACAGCCTCTCTGAGTATCCTGCTGCTGGCGATGCTCCATCAGTGTCACAGCCCGCCAGGGTGCAGGAGTTTATTGTTTCATAGGTGCTCTCGTGCAGCTGCTGGTTTCAAATGCACACACACACACAGATTTGATCATGGAAATGCTGGGCAGATGCTGCCAGGGTGGTTCCTGTGGCCAGGAACGGTGTCCAGGGCTTGCTGACAGAGTTTTAGCTGGGAAAATGCTGGCTGCTTGCTACTCCAGGTGGAAAGCCTGCCCAGGATTTGAAGGAAAACATTGAAAAAGATGAGGGTTTTTTTCCATGTTCATGCACCTACACCAGTAAATGTCTTGATATGTTTCAGATAGGCTGCCTACCTTAATGAAATTTAGAATCTATAGGTTGTCCATCCAGATTGTTTATCTGGGTGATAAACCGATATTCCAAGTCTTTTGTTTTAGGCATTGACATCACTGAAAGGCCTTGGAAGTCCCTTTAAGAGAGATGCTGTTATTATAGATATTCCTGCTCCAATAGAAAATGTCTGGATTGTTCCTAGAAGTGGGGCCAGGGTTATATCCCAGGAGAACTCCCTGGAAGAGTGAAGGTTCCTGGGTGGGAACATCAAGAGCATTCCTGGTGCTCCCTAGGAATACCCATGGCCAGGACACCTCTGCATTTATTGGTGTGTGAAGCATCATGGAAGGACACCAAGGTTTTGATGTCACCAGACACAGAGCTCCTGTGGTACAGGAAACTGTGGAATCACCATCCCTGAAAGTGCTCAAAAAACATGTGAATGTGGCACTTGAGGACATGGGTTAAAGGTGAACATGGTGGTGCTGGCTGATGGTTGGACTTGATGACCTTAAAAGTCTTTTCCAACCTTTAGAATTCTGTGGCTCTTTGATTTTATTAATATATAAAATACAACTGTGCTGACCAAAAACTTTCAGCTGCATAATGACACAAAATATCCTGGTGTGTAGATGGCTGGACATATGGGCAAAGAAGGCTGAAAATATTTCCTGCCTTATTTTTTAAACTCTTCAAGTTCAATGATCTGACTTGGGGGAGGAGTTGTGGAAAGTTTAAATGCTGTATGAAACCTGGCCATAAATATAAATCAGCTCCTATTAAGGCAGTTTGAGCTGTAATACCTCAGTAATTTGCAAGCAGTCATTCTTCACGCTCCTGAATGTTCTTCACCTCTGAGAAGAGTTTGTTCTAATTTTAAATGGACACCTGAAGAATATAGAAAATGTCTTCTGTTTGTACCTCTGGAATTCCAAAGTCCACACTGATCTGGTCATTGCACCGTGGACTGTCTTGGCTCTCTCCACTTCCACCTGAATTCTTTGAAACAGCCTGGTTTTCTGTAATTTCTTCTGCTCCTGGTGGCAGGGATGACAAACCAAGGTGGATGCAGTTGTTTTTGGGGTATTTATTGATTCCTTGAATATTTTTGAGAGGTTTTTCTGCCTTTTCTGCTCTGGCTGTATTAAAGCAGATCCCCCTTTTCCTCCACTCCATTTTCCTGTCGGTCATGGTCGGGATCACCTCTCAACTCCTGTAGGTCAGAAGTTCTCTGCAGGCTGGGTAATATTGCTTGTGACTCTGAGCTTATCCAGATGCTCCTCATTGATGCAGAAATCCTCTGGGCTTTGAGATTTATGTCCCAGTGTGGAACAGAGGATATCCTCAGGGTTGGGATAGCGTGTCCCGCTTCCTGCCCGTTCTGGGAAATACGTCTTGGAATCCTTTTTCACAGGACTTGCAGCAAAACAAAAGCAGACAGGAACAAAAAAAACCTTCCTCATAGGTGTGAGTGCCAGTGCATGCAGGTAATTTGAAAATGAACGAGGAATCTGCTGTCTAAAGTGAGGATAAATCACAGAAAAAAGATGTCAAGTGGCCAGAAAAACAACCCCCAGGTATAACGAAGCTGAAGGAAAACAAAAATACACGTCCTTGATAACACTTTTTACTTGCTGATAGTGCCATGTTCACATCTGGGATGAGGCAGGCTGAACTTCCCTCTGATGTGGATCTAGAATATTGAATTCCTTTATAGGCTACAAAATTGCTTGTAAAATTCCACACTTTGAAAGCAGTGTCACCCAAACAGTCACTTTTGGGGATTTTTAGAACTAAAGACTTGCTGCTTTTTTGTTGTTGTTTAATATTTGTAACTTGTACAGGAACAGCAATGAAGGGCTGTTTTGGGTTGGCTTTAGCATCTGGCTCATTGAAGGTATTGCTGAATTATTGTCACTTACTTACTGATATTTATTCCAAAAGCTTGCTGCATCTTAATTCTTTGTTCTATGGAACTCTTGAAGAGAACCATCAGAATGAGCACTTATTTACTAATTTATTACCTATTAGCATTGCAGAAATAATGAAACAAATCCTATTGATTCTTCCACTTCTTTGCATTACCTTTTTGCTTTGTCTGCAGTCACATTGTAACTTTGTCTTCACTCCATACATTTCTTTCAGGTCTATCACTTGTTATCAAAATTCCATGGTAATTAGGATGATTTATGGCCAAGGGAACTCTAACTCACACAACTGCAGGCTCTGTTAGAGTGGCGCTGGCAGGATTGGAAGGTCTGCTTTGTTTTGGGCTGCAGAAGACACATCTGTGAACATTAATTGGGAAATACCTTTTTATTCACCCAGCACTTCTAAATTGGGAGTCTTGTTAAGGAATTACTTCCCATCTCCAGTGAACATGACTCATTATTTTCAGTACATTTTTCCTGCATTTCGGAGGTGATTCTTTTCTCTGGCAACTTCTGAATGTTCAAGCATGATAAAGTTGTGAAATGTTGTTTGTTGTGCAGAGAAAACACCCATCCTTCTCCTGGTGTGAAGGCACTTCTGGAGCCTGAAAGGAGAAGGAAATATTTTTTCTTTTGGAGTAAGGGTAAAATTGATTCCAGAAAATAAAATAATATTTTCGGAGGGGTTTATTTTTCAAGCTATAAATATTAATGTAATGCATGGAGGTCTCCAGTCATGGAACAGTTAAATTATGCCACAGTTGACCTCACAAAAAACCCTGATCTCTAAGGGGAGCTTGAAATCCATCCAATGTCCTTCAGCTTTGTTCTGGAAAACCTCATTTAGGGTGAAGGCCTCTTTGGTTTGCAAGGGCTGAGGCAGCACAAACGCTGCTCTGTTTGCAAGATACAATATTTAGCCATAATGCAGATGCCTTCCCTTGTAATGGATGTGAATGGACCTTACATGAATGCCAATGAATGTGTAGAGGAAAATTAAGCTGCAGTTTGCTGCTGTTATTGCACGTTTTACAACAGAATTGCTGCCAGTTCTGTGAGGTCTTAAGTGTTTGACATCAGCTCCAACGCTGTCAGAGCGTGGATTTTGATCTTCATGTACCAATAAAAACTTTCCCATCTTTGTCATCTTAAAATACCTTAAAGAATAGGAAATTGTCTGGAGCTTGTGGCTTCAGGGTTTAGGAATGTTAATGTATAATGATGAGGGGAAAGAGTTGATGGCAGGGTTTTAAAAAGGCATAAAAATACAGACAGTTGTGTTAATGAATGTCCGTACTGAAGATTTAAGCTCATATGCTTTTTTAGTGTTTTTCTCCTGTAACTAAGCACATTTTGTGCTTTATTTGAGCTGCTTTTGTTCAGGCATCTCAGAATCAGAATCCCAGATTGATTTGGGTTGGAAAGGACCTCAAATCCCACCCAGTGCCACCCCTGCCATGGGCAGGGACATCTCCCACTGTCCCAGGCTGCTCCCAGCCCCAGTGTCCAGCCTGGCCTTGGGCACTGCCAGGGATCCAGGGGCAGCCACAGCTGCTCTGGGCACCCTGTGCCAGGGCCTGCCCACCCTCCCAGGACAGGATTTCTTCCTAATCTCTAATCCAAACCCACCCTCTCTCAGTTCAGAGCTGTGAGTTGTGCTTGGAAGCACAAGGGTTTGTGCCGAGGGGCAGTGGCTGGTGCAGGGATGGCACGTGAGCCCTGAGAGATGCAGCAGCAGCAGCATCATCACATCTCCCTGGGCAGGACAATCATGGTCCAGCAGCACTGCTGTGGTTCCTGCTATCAGACCTGAGTGGAATTTCCTTGGAGCAGTGTGAGCATCCCTGTCTGCCTCTGTCCCTGGAGGTGTCTGTGGTCAGCCTTCATCTCTTCTCTTCATCAGCTGCTGGAGGGGACCAGGAGGAGGCTGTAGGGCAGCTGAAACAGCTTCCAGGGAGAGGGAAGTGGTGAGGCTTTGCAGGGAAGGAGCAGTGACAGCAGTGACCTGTCACTGTGAGCTGGAATCCAGCCCTGGCTCATTTGTGACAGGCTGGGAGGTTGGGTGGTGGCAATCCTGGAGGAGAGGGGACGTGGAGAGTCCTGTCCTCTGCAGGGAGTGGCACATCACCTGAGCACTGTCATGTGTGATACTCGTGTGGCAGCTGGGAGTTTGCTCATTCAGCATGAAATTCTGGTGTTCTAGGGTGGCAGTGAATGAGCAGTTCATGTGTGACACCACAGGAACAGCCAGGTGGGTGCGAAACACCTCAGAGAAACAGGGCCTTTGTACACCTGGGACAGCTGTTTGGTGTGGTGGATTCCAAACCAAACAGGATTATCTTCATCCCATTGGTGCCTTCCCCAAAATCCTTGTGCTGGCCACAGCACAGGGCTGCTTTTCCCAGCTGGAAGAGCTGTCTTTTAGGGCATGGAGCTGCACGTGGCCGTACTGGGAATGAGTCCCTGTAACTCCCAGGCTGTATGGCTGTGTGGCTGAAATGTCTCCTGAAAATGTCCCTGTGCTCCTGGAAGTTTCAAGCAGTGCAGCAGGATGAACACCCCCTCCTCGTACAGTAGGAACTGTTTTGTGAGGATTCTGAACTTTTCTCTCCATATTTACAGCTTTGTGCTTGAAAGAGGGTTGAATATTGACCTAATTTGTCTTTTGAAAGGACACAGAGTTTTACTGGAATACTTATGCTATTGGAGTAGACAAATGCAGGTACTATTCCTTGGGTAGCCGCTGCAGAAGGTTGATGTGCTCTAAGATTTACTGTGCATCACCTTAGCCATCATTCCCATAAGTATTAATTTTAACTCCACTAATAAGAAACTGAACAAAAGTGGAATTATGAGTTCAGTAGTATTCTATGAAAGGTCAGTTGTTAAAAAGGCAGAGTCTGACATTCTGTGAAAAAGGTGCCTTCATTAATCATCCTGATAGGATAGCATAGGATATTCTTGACCAATACCCACCATCCTCGCTGTGCAATGTGCTGAATTCCATGTATAAAAACAAGGATTAGGTGAAGAAATGCACAGTGACCATTTTTTACTACTGTAACATTACTATTTCTTTATTCAAGGTGTAGAAAAATTAATGGAGACACTTTTATAAGGCGGACTGTCACGATTTTAAAAGTTTGTTAATTTTATAGAATCACACATTGTTAGGGGAGTAATATTTAAATACACAGACTGTGAGAATATAAATGCAGTAATACCAAACACCAATATTAATGTAATTTATAAAGTATTTATGACCTCTTAGAAGCATTTTCTTATTATGTTGTTTAAATATGCAGTTTTGCTGCACAATAATTCATCTCTGTAAATCCTGAACGATTACTCCTGTATGAACCCAGCAGTTTTAATTGCCACGTAAAACGTTTTCCGGGGTGAAATTATTATATTGAATTGTTTGTGTGTTTTCCCTTGTCCACCGCAGTGATGGCAATTTGAAAGTTAATACAAATTATATAAATTATTAAGCACGGGCCTAGTGGAACATTAATCAGGAGAACATCTTTATTGTGACCGTTCCTGACAGATTATGTTCACCATGATGCCCATTAATGCACTGCATTGTGAGAGCCCATGTCCATTACAGAATCCCCTTTGTTACCGGTGTCAGGTCTAATTCAGGGCAGCAAATCTCAGGCCAGGTTGAATATCTTTTGGATATTTGATGGAAAAAATGCTGTTTTGGAGGCGAGGGGCCCTCACCTGTTTAATTCTCTCCAATTTATTAGTCTGTGTAGCAGACACTGTAAAATGCAAAGTCTGCAATAGTCTTTTTCCCTTTAATGTCATAATTTTGCATAATGGCTGTTTGTGCTACATTGACTAAGTCCATGGATTGCTTAACATAAGTGATTACATTTTCCTTTGATTATAAACTCCCTCCATTAGAACTACTGTACAAAAACTTGTAAATGATTTGTTGTTTAAGCTTTCTACTTCATTAGCTCCAACCCACACTCTACAAGAGTCGTTGTCTAAGAGTTACTAATATTTGTAATGAGCTGTATAATATGGGCCCTTTTGCTAAATTTAAAAACAGATGGTATCTGTTAACAACAGTTTATCATGCAAATTGAACCCTGGCAAAAACTCCTCTCAGTGGTTGCGTTGCTGTAGGCCAAATCCTGGTGTCTTGGTTGGGTTTTTGATGTAATAGCAAGAAGAAATAATTGTGGTTTTCAAGAGTTGTGACAGATGTAAACTGGCCATGGTCAAGAGTCCCTGAGAAGTAAAAACTCTGGATTTTTCCTCTGGTGAAAGATTTAAGTCTCCTTTCATGCCTTTAATTCATGCTTTAAGATTTACTTTCAGAATTTACAATTTTTGCACATCCTGACAGATTTTAGAGCTCTGTACCTGTAATTTCTCTCATTTAAGCCACGGAGCAGTTGTGAAGGAGAATTTCCCTTTTGTGAAGACTTGCACATATTGATCTCAACAAGTGAAAAGATCAGAGGATGCAATACACACGTTTTTCTCTGAACCTTGAAAAAGAAAGGAAAATTGGCTCACATTACACCAGCAGTTCTGAAATTATACTATCAAAAGAATCCTCTTGCATGGTGTGTTTGTTGCTAATCCTGCATGGGAGAAGACTTCAAAATGGTAGTAGAGTGAGGAGTCTGCTTGTAAATATACTCTTCTAATACCAATTTTCACCCTCAAACTCTAAACAATTATAATTTCTTTTAACGCAGGGTCTGTCTTGCCTTTGTGTGCTGGAATTAATGCTAAAAACCAGCAAAATCTGATCACTTGGCCTGAGTGTTCTGCAGTTTCTCTTTGCTGTTGGTGATCAGTGATTCCCAGGGTGATCTTGCTTTTCCCACTGCCAATCCCATCCATTTGGGAAGAGGCATTTTGCCTGGTCAGCCCCTTCCCTGCATTCCCAGCCCTTTTTCCCCTGGAAGGGCAGGGAAGGATGTGGGATGTGACAGGAGCCAGGGAAAACAGGAGGTGCCTTTTGGTTTTGTCAAAGGAAATAATGCTGGATATTCCCAGCCAGGACAGTCCATTAAAGCCAAGACTGTTCCCACAGGGAGAGGAGCCTGGCAGGTGAGCAGAGAAGGAATTTTTAGACCAAGCCTGGTGTAGGCTGGAGGTGATCCAGGGAAGATGCTCTGAAGAGAGGAATCAGTTTATCAACTTATACTCAAGCTGATCTCTCTATTTCAGCAAAACTCCGGGTGAATAACTATCCAGTTTTCCTTTACCAGGCAGCAACTTGGGCACTTGTCATTAAATACCACAAAAATCATCTTCTTAATGAGCTCTGTACACACAGCTCCAGGATAAAGGATATTGGGTGGCAGACTGTTGGTCCACATGTGGTAAAATAAACACCTGTTGAGGCACAGCCATTCCTTTGGGAAGGATTTAAACCTACAGCCCCTTGTCCCTAAGCCTGGCTTAGATAAACCTGAGGCTCATAACGGCTGGATTTATTTACTGGTTTATTTACTGGTTTTCCTTCATGGGCAAAAATTTGGATGGGATAAGGACTTGGTGGAAAAATCATTTTTTTAAAGAAAAACAAAAAACACCTCGTTTCTAAATTATAGTTATTCAGTGGCTTATTTAATAATTTATAGTCCAAATCAATTGTCCAGCTCATGGTACACCTGAAGAAGTGCCACACTCCACAGAGGTGGTGGGAACTCCTCAACTCCTCCATTTAAAGTGGTTTGTTCAGGTCAGGTGATGGTTACTCAGACCCTTGGAGTGTTCTTGTTCTGTCTCATCCACCTCCACCTGTGATTTGTCTCAGCTTTTTTTTTGGTTTATGGTGTTTTTAAGCCCTTTTTGGTTGGCTTGTGTCTCCTTCCTGCCCTTCTGGAGAAGGGGTGAGGTGGAGGTGGCCAATTTATTCCCATCACCCATGAATCAGAAGGTTTGAGACCCTTGGAGGAGAGGTGAGACCCCCAAACTAGTGTTAGTGAAATCAGATGGTTAATTTTGGACCTGCATGAACAACTGGGGCAGCCCCTGCCTGTGGGCACTGTCCTTTGGAAGAAGTTTTGCATCTCTGTGTGTTCCCCTCAGCCCCTTTGCTGAAATAAATACAAAATAGGTGTTGTGGTGGCTGCTGTGCTCCTCCTCTGCCCCCCAAAACTGGAGGAGCATCTCTGCCATGGAGCAGGGGGCCAGGCCCAAGCTCCCTGCTGTAAAAAACCAGGGAACCAGGCAAGCCTATTCCGTGAATAAAAATGGGAAATGCATTGAAGTCGAGATACAGTATCTTTGTAGTAATAAAAGCAGTAGTACAGATTTACTGGGGAAGGAGTTTTAACTGTAATACTGTGGAATAGTGGGTTATTTTGTGTTCAAGAGCTACATTTATCACAAAAATGATGATATACAAATCACTTCCATATCACAAAATGTTCTTGGTCAAAATTGGCTTGAGGCAAGTGATATCTTCGAGTAAACAGTATATGAAGACCATATCTTAAAATGATAGATCACCTAATTTTGTTCTGACAGAGGTTTTTGCCGCAACAAACATCTGTCACTGAAATACCAATTCAGAGATATGGAAGCCAAATTGTGGAGGTTTTCCAGTATTTGTTGCTCCTAACTTAAGAACGCCACTGTTAGTTCTGCAGATATTTGGAGATAGGAGGCAGCTTGTGGGTTTAACACCCTTCAAGTATTTAGTTAAGTGTTTTAAGAGGTGGAAGGGTCTTTAAATGCAGATTAGCAGCTTGGGAAGGGCTTTGGACCTGTGGGAGAGAGGGGAGTCTCTTAATGCAAAGGGGGTGAGTCCTAAACGCATCTGACCTGCCCTCTGAAATCAGATTTCTGACCCTGCTCTACACCTGAATATAAAAATAATCATCAAAAATTGAAATTTTGTCTCAAGCATTTAGAGATTGAATTTTATTTGGAGAAGAGATGCAAGGGATTTAAATGCAGTAAAAATATAAATGTCTACTAAAAATACTTCTGTTTCAATGGAAGCTATCTGTTTGTGTCTAGTTAGCAGCTAAAAAAATGAAATAAAAATTGCAAATCACTACTAAAATGAGTTTTTTAAGTCTAGTTTGTGTTGACTTGTGGTAGGAAAATGAAATTTGGCTCCAAACTGTCACCATTCTGTGATATTTTGCAGACAGGATGAAATGGCAAATACCAGGTCCTTGGAGAAGGAAAGCACTTACTGGTCATGTCAGAAATCCTTCCAAGTTTATTATTATTATTTTTGTTGTACATCACATATTTTAGCCTAATTTCTTTCGACCCCATTGATGTTTCTTTAACTCTCTGTTAACAAAAGCATCCCTACCTCTGCAATTGCTTGGGTCTCATTTAAATACATGTAAATACAATATAAATATGCAAATATATCGCTTTTGGTATTTTTAAAAAAAAAATCAGTCCTTTTAAATGCTGCTGTGATCAGATCCAAAGTCTAAAGGATCTATAAGAGCTTTGTTTGCTCCTCAAAACACATTTTAAGTTATTTAAATTTCTCAAAGTAAAGCTCTGTTTAAGTCAAATTTCTCTGGCTTAACTTCTGTGGAAAATGGAAGCCAAATTTGAGTTTGGCAAGCTACAGATAATAAACAAGGTAGACCCTGAAGTGTAAGTTCTTTAGCTGTGTTATCAGTCTTCATAATTACTTAATGGTTTTGTTGCATGATTTTATATGCATGCTTCATGTGCTTGTTTTCAGGGATGCACTAATCTAAATTAATTAAATAATAATAATAAAAGCTGATAAAATGGTAGTAGCCACTCCATGAATGCAAGCTGCTGTAAGAATTACTGCAAGTTTGGTGATATTAATACTCAAATCAGTGAGTTTCACAAGAGCTTGCCCAAAAATTAATGATTTTTCTTAGAATTACTCATCATCTAAAGCACGTTCTGAGGTCAGTTGGCACAGTACAGGAAGTAAAAGTGCTGCATGTTCCCCTTCAAGAGTATGAAAACATTGATCCATTTTCCATCAAAAACTAAAAAAAAAAGGAATGAACAAACAATAATTTTTGTTTATTTATTCCTTTAGCTTCCACTTAATCAACATTGCCGACTGCCTTTATTCAAGTTTCTCTGTCAGGGCTGGTTTGATTTGGCCCAAAAGCTGAGGAGCTGTGCAATGTGGAGGCAGATAATTCAGCCAGATTCCATGAGGTGCCAGTGGAAGGGATGAGCTTCAGCCTGTGTGGGAAGGATAATTCCCATTTCCATGGGAGCCAGGGGCAGATCTGGGGCCATGCCCATGCAGATGGCCCTGGGAGGGATGGGGATGGGGAATTGGGGAATTGGGGAATTGGGGAATTGGGGAATTGGGGAATGAAATGGGGATGGGGATGATGGGGGTGGGAATGGGGATGGGGATGGGGATGGGAATGGGAATGGGAATGGGAATGGGAATGGGAATGGGGATGCAGATGGGGATGGGAGGATGCAAATGGGATGGAGATGGAGATGGGGATGGGGATGGGATGGGGATGGGGATGGAAATACTTGTGTTCTCTTCCTTCTACCATGTGGAAAACATGGACTGGTGTCACACGAGCAGCTCCTGGTGAAGAGCCAGCAATTCCAAGCACCAGTTATGCCGTGGGCTGCGGGGAAGGGAGGAAGGGGTTAAAGAATTCATAAAAAATGAAGGATCCTAATATTAAAGTGGGGGGAAAATGTGGGTGAATGACATATTTTTTACACACCTCAACTGTCAACATTTCTAATCAAATCATCCAGCCTTCTTGCTTCTTAAATGATACAAGCAATATTTCCTGTAATAAACACCCCTAAGTCTAATGAGAGGCCCTAAGGCAACTTCAAATGTATGAATTCATTATAATTGAACAACATAATCTGCAGGGCAAAGATTCCTGCTACCCAGTCTTTTAACTTCGCACGGCTTGGGTGTTCTATGAAAAATGTTCTACATTTTGTTTACAATGTATTGCTGCTATTTGAAGTATTGTATGTTCCTGTAGTACATAAGATGGGGACGCATAATGGAGGAAAAATCAAGGAGGCAATCTTTCATTTTGTTCTGGTATGAAAAATTCAAAAGACTGAAAACTCACCCAGAGAAATTTTGCAAGCATATTATTTTCCGATGTTTCGATCAATTTGTCTGTCAACCATGCTGAGAGGTGGAAGGGGCCAGCAAAAGCAATTTAGCTTGTGAGGTCCAAAATAGAAATGTTTTAGGAAACCTTGTCACACATTATTTTTTTATATGAGAACCGCTGTGTTTTTTATTTGCTAGTCATATTATGAAGAGAAATTGGTATCAATCATCTAAATCACCTATGAATATCTGATATAACCGTTACTTTTGTGCATATAAATAAGGCGAAAAAAAAATTTAAATGAAGCTTTTAAAGCATAGCAAAACCTTTGGGTAGACAACAGGCTCCCCACTCAGGTTTTCCCATTTAAAAAATATCCTGTGCATTTTAATTGATTGTACCCAAGTGACATCATAGTGAATCATCTTGCATATGAACATATTGACCTCTCTCTGCCTTTAATTAAGCTCTGATTGCTTTACGATAAGTTTGCTGTGGATTGATAGGTGTGCCAGCCCATGTTCAAACTCGATGCTCTGCGTGTGTACAGGGCTGGGGAAGGGAGCATATGTGCAGGAGGGAGATTAATTCTCTCATTTGGGGCTTCCTATTTGTTTCTATGATAAATGCAGCTCCTGTCACTCGTGAAATCTTGTCAGTGCAGCTGCAGGCTGCAAGTGGCAAACAGCAGGTTTGGTTCAGTCTCTTGCCCACTGCACTTTGCTGGCACTGAAATGTGGTGGGTTTGGAAGGAGGGAGGGAAAGTTCACCTGGTGTCACCTGCAGGACTGGAAGGCAGCTGGGGAAGGGGGTTGCCACAGGTCCAGGAAGGTGTGTGGTCACTCAGCTGAGAGCAGGACGTTGATAAGGCAAAGACTCAGAGGTTTGGGTGCCCTTATTGCAGAAGTGACTCTCTTGGGCAAATGCAGGGACAGGCAGCTGTGGAGTTGGCTGTTGAGGGCATAGAGTTGGCCATGAGGAGAGACTGGGAATAAAATAGGTTATGGAGTATTGAGTAAGAGAGAGGTTGTGGAGGAAGCAACAGAGATGTGTTTGAGGGATGAAGGATAAAAAGAGTGGTGAAGGAATGGGGCTTTGTTGATATTTGAGAGGTATGAACAAATGTAATAAAAAATTTTGGCAGAGCAAGTACAAAGGCAGGTGAAACTTCAGCCCTGAGAGCGTGATGGACTTGGGTTCACCCAGACTCAGCAGTGTCAAGGATGACACTTTTTTAAGGGAGATTGTTTCTAAAGGAAAGCTGGAGAATTGCTTCTAATCAGAGGAAGCAACAGGGGATACCTGAAGAAGAGAAGAGAATAGGAAAAACAACACAGACACGTGGTGTGGTTTTTGGCATTGTCCTGAGCAGGGCCAGGAGTCAGACTTGATCATGCTGTGGATCCCTTCTTACTCGGGATATCCTACGATTTATTTTCTAGTGTTCTGTGAGCAGCAAGCCATGGTTTAGGACTATCTCTGGACCAGCTGGGTCAGCAGTGTCCCTCACAGAGCACAAACCCTTTGTCCTGTTCCTAATGGAAGACACAGTGAGAATTGTGTCCATTCCTTGCTGACACCCTCGGGCACTCAGGGCTAGTGGTGGCACTCTCAACGTGCTCCTTAATGGAAGAGCTTTTCCAGTTGTTTTGTGTCTGGAGTCATCTCATCCTGGTTGTTTATAGCCCTTGATGTCTCGAGCTCTGTATGCTTCTGATGTTTATATCCTTTGTCATTTTTCGCTGCCTCTGGAGGAGCCCCCGGATGTCGATGGCTCTCAGGACCGTGTGGTAGAGATTGCCGAGAAACCACCCAATTATTGCTGCTGCCTTGTGATCAGAGGCTCGTGCTGTTAGGGATGAAGACAGCCCACCTCCTCTGTTGTGCACTTCAGCCTGGGCTTTGATTTTCCCAAGGGCAGGATTGCTGCAGCTCCCTTTGAGAGGCTGTGCCGTGGCTTGGCAGATCCCTGTCACCCCTGCGCCGCTCCCCACAGCCGCTCCCGGAGTGTCAGCCTGTCATTCCTGGCTCCCTTATATTTACTTACCTAATTCATGCTCCTTGATCATTGGAGATTGTACATTTTGAAGGATATAAACTGTTTAATTAGCACTTTTACCTCCTGTTGTTTAACATTATGTGCTGCACGTAGTGTCATGTGAAGCCAGGATGTTTATTTAATTTTCTCTTAGATCAGCTCTCGCAGCTTTGATAATCTTTGCTCTACAAATCGGAATTTTCCAGAATAAATGGATCACTCCAAACCAAAGTCCCATGCAAGTGGTGGAGAAAGATGTACAGTATGAGCCAAATAGGATGGTCTTTGGGTTGGGAAAGATTAAATTCAAGATGATTTGTTAAGGAGGGCTGTGTGGCTATTTGTAGTTTGTGTCAGGGGTGGGGATTTACAGCTGTTGTGATAAATTTATATTCTGCAAAATAGATAGGCTGTATTTTCCCTATTCCCAACACACGGATGTGAGCGTTGCAGTGGGAAACAGAAACTGTACTGCTTTTAATATTCTTTGAATTGTGCTTTAGAACAGTTTGGGCTTTTTAGTAGAACATTCCTCTAACAAATCAATACATTTTTCTGTAGAACTTCAGTTTTGTAGAACTTTATTTTTCTTTCCTCTGGTTTGTTTTTTTTTTAATGTTTCCACTTGTGGTATTAGAAATCCCAACATCCTGCAATTTCAGAAATGGCAAATGGTCTCTTAATTTCTGATAATTTAGGCATCACCTGAAACACCTTCAGGTTTTCCTACCCAGATGTTAAAACTGCTGTTGAATCTGAGAAAACCCGTGACCAGTTTCCTTTTGGACTCAAACTGGTGTTTTGTAAACTTTACTGGTTTTCCTTCATGGGCAAAAATTTGGATGGGATAAGGCCTTTGTGGAAAAATCTTTTTTTTAGGGCAAAAAAAGAAACAAACAAAACAAACAAAAACCACAAAAAACCAAACCAACCAAACAAAAAACAACAGCAACAACAACAAACCACCAAAAAACCCACTCTGTGACCTAAAAGTGTCCCGGGCCAGGTTGGTCAGGGCTTGGAGCCACCTGGGACACTGGGAGGTGTCCCTGCCCGTGGCAGGGGTGGGATGGGATGGGCTTTAAGGTCTCCTCCAACCCAGACCAGTCTGGAGTTTTATAAACATCTCACAGAGCTACAGAAATGCTTTCAGAACTACATAATTAATAAACTTTATTTGATTAACATTGGACCCTAAGAACGTGAGAGATGTTTGGGTGGAGATGCAAAGCCAATAAACTGAAGGCAGGGATTTGATCTTCACCTCTGTTCTTGTTGCCTTGGGCTAAAAGGCAGATGTGAGAAAGGGCAGCTTCAACAGTGATGCAGAAATGCATTGGATTGGGTCCAAATGTTGAGATCATTGGCTTCAGGATGGAACTGCTCAAGGACCTGATTTATCGTTGGTTCAGTTTTCTGTACTTTGTATTACCAAGTTTGGGTTCTGCTGTAGCATGAGCTCTTTGACTTTTGTCAAAGAAGTCTCATCTCCTTTCTCATGACATTCCATGAGTATGAAGAGCTAAAATATTGAATGTTTGACAGTTTTTAATTGGAGGAAAACAAAATTGTGCCTTTCTGTCTCCACCGTCTGGCAGGAAGCAGGAATTTTTCTGTTGGGCATTGCAAGAGTAGAGCTCCATGGAGCTCAAATTTCCGTTCTCCGTGCATGATTTTTTTTTTTTCCCTTAGATTTTGTTTTGTTTTTACAAAATATTGGTTTATTGAGAGATGTGTTACCCTCAATTGACATATTGACATTTCCAGGAACTGTGGTTATTGTTTTGAGAAATACAATCCTACACTGACAGATTCCTATCATTATTTGGAACCGTTGCTGAGGGTTAGTGAGACAAGTCTCATAAATAATGAAAGTGAATCATATTGGGGAGAACAGCAGCGAGGAGCAGCACAGGGGAGTGCTGACACCGGGTAATTTTTGCTCGCCGTGACATCACGCAGCGCTGGTGTCACGCGCCGTGGTGGGGACAAGGACTCGCAGGGCTGGGTAATTAACTCAGTCACTAACTACCTGCCGGAGTCATTAACGGCACAGGGGATAACTGGGCTCACTCTCCACCCCTCTCCTCCCAGTCCCCCCCAGAGCACCAGGCACAAATGCACTGCCCGTGCAAGAGATGCACTTGAACCTGGAATATTTCTCCCGTAACCTAAATTCCCTCATCCCGCCGTTTCCTTGACTTTATTATTTGACAGCTGGGAAAGAAGTTTCACACTGGACTGCATCTGATTTGCAGTTTTACAGGGAGCAATTGGCAGCCAAGGTAAAAAAAAGGAGAAACAGGGTTGGTTCTGAGGAGTTACATAAAGCAGAGGCTCATCATCCGAACCGGGGCTTGACCTGGATTTGGGACGTGTTTCTCAAGTTGGCAGAGAGCTCTAATTAACCTCCTGTTAGAATCAGGGAAATCATTTCATTTATTCTGAGGTAACAAATTTCTCCCTGCTGTTATTTCTGGAAGCAGGTAAGTTTAATATCAAATGCCCTTTGTATGCCAGAGATGTGCTTCCATTATTATTTCACCTTATTCTTGCAACGCTGATGCCCCTGTATGTGCTGTGAAAATGCCAGGCTTGAAGAGAGTCTAACATACATTGCCATAATTATTTTAATGAGAGAGAATGGAGGAGACGCTTCTCTGCCATCTGTCAACAGACAGCAGTCATGGCTCAGGCTGGACTTTATTCCCTTACAAATTGTTCTTCAGTTCTGAATACTGAATTCTCTATTACTACTTCTAGGTCAACAGCATTCATAATCTTCCCTGGTTCTCTGTGAAGTCTACAAATTATGACTCCAAAGCTGCTCACATTAATTTTGTGGTGTGCAACTGAAGCTCCCAGTGTGTTACCTGCTGCTCCCTGCACTCACCTGCCTCCCCAGCATCTCACACACACACACACAGGGGAGCAAGGGGTGGCACAAACCCTCGTGCCACTTCCTGATGTGGAAATCCCATCATCAGTAAATGCTCCAGGAAATGGTGAGGGTGCTTTGAATTCATTTCATTTATTTCTCACAGGGCTCATATATTTAAGAAAGAAAAGCCCTTCTAATGCAGTTTGCTGGCAGGTGGTTGGAAAACCTGAGGGAAAGGAGGACTGACACTTTTTTTATTTTTCCATACAATTATTCTCTGGACTGTTTTGACTATTACTTCAGTGGCAAGGAATCTGTTTCATACAGGATTCCTAAAAGTCAGCAGTTTTCTCCACCCACAGAGAAGCCACCTTGATGCTGCTGTGGTGGTGCCAACGTGAGATCCCATCACCACCACTTGATTTTTTTAAATGTTCTTTATAAATAGCCAAAATTAGGACTTTAGAGTAACATTTGATGGCTTTGGCTGTGGTTTTGGTTGGCCTTTGTTTACCTTATCCTTCAATATTTGCCTCTCATTAATCTCCTCCACTTAATACATAGAAATGGCCTTGACCTAAGGTGTGCTTTAGCTCCAGGTAACAGGAAATACAATAAAAGTTCTTCTCTTTTTCAATATCTCCTTCTTCACTTCAACTATATGGACCCAGCTATAGGTAAATTGAGAAGAATTTATCATGGGAAGGCCAAAACTTGGAAAATATGTTAAGAAATATGACCATTCCCACCTCTGTCTCCCATCCTTTACATCAGAGAATCGAGTGGCAGAAATATTACATTAAAAAATCACAGTCTTCCTTTAATATATTTGAAAATATTATTTCATACCTTTTTTTGCACTCCTGTTCCTGTTTGGAAGGAGGCTGTGGTGCTTTAAGTGAACTTGATTTGCTTTGGAAGACTTGGTGATATTAATACATCTCAATATTCTCACCCAGCCTAAGACCAATTAATATTTCTTTGTAACTTCAATTTATAGGGTGAAGAATAAAAAACAATATAAAAGAACCAGTGAGGCCAAGGTTTTACTGGTTTGGTTTTTTGCTAAATCTGCAAGTTTTGCAAAGAAAAACTGGAGCTGGAATATTATGGAAAAGGATTACAGAATCCCAGACTGGTTTAGGTCAGAAGGGACCTTAAAACCCATCTTGTTCTAAACCCCTGCCATGAGCAGAGACATCTTCTACTAGGGGTTAAAATTAAAACTTTTTAAACTGAAACTTTTTAAAACATACATAAAAATCAGTTTGCAAACTGCTCAGTTTTACATTCGCCTTCTTTAGCCACAGCTAAAACCAAAACTAAAATACAAATTTATTATAAATCCAAATCAGCTGCTTTGAGCAATCCTGCTGTGTTTCGCTGCAGTTTGAAAACCAAGCAATAGTGACACCGGTTTGGGGTGTTTTTTTCAGTCTCTGGTTGTGAACTGTGAATCTTTTTCTCCCTTGCCCTGCTCAGCCACCACAAATCAGCCTTCCCATAGACTGTGTGATATTAATCTCCGTGGGGCGGACACCTCAATGCAGGTGCTATAGCTCTCCCCCTCCTCCAGTTATTTCAGGTTTTAATCTCACTTCCTTTGATTTATTTACTTATGTCATGTGGAATGTGTCTGGCTTCTTGCCCTCTCCCTGCTTCCCCTCTTGTACACACCGGGTGCCTCCTCGCCGTTCCATTGTTGTGAGCGGCTCCGGCTGCCGCTCCTCGGGACGCGCTTGTTTGCGATCGTGTTCTGCCGTGATGAATTTCCTGCAGTTTGCTCGCTCTTGTTTAACTTTCTGTCGGATTATTACACAAATTGCTTCTGGTGTTTGCTTCGCTGGAAACGTATGAATCAAAATAACGGGGCTGGTGGTGCAGGGGAATCCAGGCGCTGCTGCAGAGGGGGTGAATTTTGGTGGATTTCCCTAATCTCGGCATCCGCCGGCTGCACGCTGGCCCTCCCTCCTGCAGTGGGCTCTTGGGAACCTGATTCATTCTGAAAATAAAAGATCTCGGTGGAGGAAAGGGCAGAAGGAGGCTTAACAAGACAAATTCATGGGGGTTTGTCACTAAGCAGCAAAATTTATGGTATTTTGGTGGAGTGGAGGTGTTCATGCAGGGAGTGGTCTGTGGGACGACATCGGGTGCAGAGTAAGCCCTGAGCTATTCACAAGGGCCTTGGAGGGATGGGACAAGAGGGAATGGCTCCCACTGCCAGAGGGCAGGGATGGGTGGGATTTTGGGCAGGAATTGTTCCCTGGGAGGGTGGGCATGCCCTGGCACAGGGAGCCCAGAGCAGCTGTGGCTGCCCCTGGATCCCTGGCAGTGCCCAAGGCCAGGCTGGAGCAGCCTGGGACAGTGGGAGGTGTCCCTGCCATGACAGGGGTGGCACTGAGTGATCTTTAAGGTCCCTTCCCACCCAAATCGTTTTAGGATTTTTTGAATTCAATCCTATGAATTCTCCACATTTCCAGGTTGCTCCCTGTCCCGTCCATCCTGGATTTGAACACACAGGAGAGCCAGTCCAGCCCCACAGCAGGGATTGACCATGCACCTCCACCTGCTTGAGGTTTGCCTACCTGGCAAACCAGTGGTTTAATTTGGGGAATATCACTGAAACACAGGAGGGTTAGCTAATTGCCTAATAATTGCCTAAAATATCTATCTTAAATTGCCATCTAGGAAAATATTTCACATCATTTTCCATGCTGTGATTCTTTTGGTGACTCCATGGGATTTTTATTTCTCTTACTCATCCAAACATCTCTGCTGCAGTGGCCTCAGTTGAATTTCTTGATTCTTCCTTGCAGAGGGAACAAGATCTCTGTTTATCATCTGGTCAAATGCCTGTGTCAGTATTGCACATCTGAAGTCAGAGATAACATCAGATTTTTGACAGTATGGATGATTCACTATGAGGATGTTTTTCTAAAATAACAGCAAAGTTTGGGGTTTTTTTATTGGGGAAAAAAGAGAAAAGATAGCATACTTCAGGTTAATTAGATTATTTAAGTCAAGATTGAGGATCTTGGTTAGAGGTAGAGTCCAAGTTCATTTTGATCTGGGGTTGGGGGAGGTGGAAATCTCACCGTGTCCATCTACCTGGTCAGTCAATGTTTGGGCTCTTCCTGACTTCATGGCAGACAGATCCAGAGGAACAGAACACAACAGTTTGCCTTTGCAATGTGTAGTTTAATATTTCAGTGCATACAGGTGGCTGCTGTGATTACTTTTTCATTAGTATTTGGTCCCTTTTCCTGCTTCATGCTCTGCTCCCATAAAGTTTGCTATTGAAGCAATGTTATTTTTTTTTTTCCCCCAGATTCATTGAATGGGTTTAAAGTGTAACACCCAACTGTTAAAATTATTGCATCTTTTCCTTCAACACCTTGTCAAATAAAATGTCTCATTACCATGCAAATAGAAATCCTTGCTGTTGCCAGGCAGGCAAAATGTTCGGGTGCAGATTACGAGTTGCTGAACCCCGGCGTCGCTCCAGCAGGTCGGGAACAAACACAACTTCCATCCCAGCAGCCACGGCTTGATGGGCTGGGAGTGAGGAGGAAATGTCAGGCTGAGGCCTCAGCTTGGACCAGCTCAATCCGTGCTGCAGCTCGGCAGGGAGGGCCTGGGAGCGCAGAGCTGAGGTGCAGCTGATAACGCTGATGGGATGTTGGATAAGGATGTGCTCAGTAAAACCCTGCCCGTGCCCAAAGGGGGCTCACAGCCAGGCTGGAGAGGGACATCCCACTGGGCATGGGGTGCTGGGACAGGGGAATGGCCTGAAGGTGGAGAAGGGTAGGTTTGGATTGGATATTGGGAAGGAATTGTTCCCTGGGGGAGGGTGGGCAGGCCCTGGAATGGAATTCCCAGAGCAGCTGTGGCTGCCCCTGGATCCCTGGCAGTGTCCAAGGCCAGGTTGGACACTGGGGCTGGGAGCAGCCTGGGGCAGTGGGAGGTGTCCCTGCCCTGGCAGGGGTGGAACAGGTTGGGCTTGAAGGTCCTTCCAACCCAAACCAGTCTGGGATTTTATGATTCTTGTAGAGACAGGAATTGAATTTTATTCACTTCAAGACACCAACTCTGGCTTGCACCAGGGACACGTCCTTGGGCGGGCTGACCCGACACAAGTTGGTGAAGCAGTTGATGACTGCTGAGCTCATTGTTGCATATCAGCTTTCCATGTACTTAAACATTGATTTTATACATTTTGCATGAATATATTTGTTTAAAATTTGGGCATTAAGATCATCAACCCATATTCCTGTTTAGGGACCAGTTACAGTTACAACAAATATTTGTGTCAGTCTCACAAAAGCAATTCCTGGGTGCCAGTGACCTGAACCAGCTGCTCACTCCTGAGCTGGTTTGTAAAATTAAATCCCTCCTGGAGTACCTAATTCACAGCATTTCCTTGGCACGGAGTGGGTCAGAGTTTGTTTCAGAAGCTGAACCATTTCTTTGGACAAAACTTTGAGTGATTTTCAAAACCTCCTCCACCTTTTTCTGACTGTTCATTCTTTCCAGGAAAAACAATTTTGCATGCAAACAATTAGCACTTCTTCTGCTGGTGTCTAGTCTTTAATGTCAATATTTTAGCTCTCTGTCTTTGCTGTTCAAAACACTAGGAATGGGTAATTCATCCAAAATAAATATGCAATTTTGAAGCTGATTTTCAAGCAGATGACTGTGAGGAGGTGCTGGAAACAAGCCAGTGGCTTCTCATCTTGTAGTTCCCAGAATTAATTTCCTCACAAGTGCGAAAAGGCTACAATACAAAATTAATTCAATCCCCACTAAATGTTTCCCTTTGCCAGTCGCGTTCCGTTCTTTCGAGAAATGTTCATTCTGTATTTTCTTTCATTCTTTCCATCTCTTTCCAACAGCAGAAAAATAAACCAGCAGAGTCCTACCTCTTTAAAAAACAAAACAAACTGGTTTCCAAAGTTTGTACTTGCTTTGGGAGAGGGAAATTTTCTTTTCAGGCAACTTGTCCGAGGATAATTTTTGCATTTTATGGTGAGTTTTCTTAGACACCAACTTCTCCTTTCCAGATCATCTCCCCTGCGTTCTGCTCTGACTCCTTCTTTAGGGAGATGTTTTATGTAATTACTGTAAACCTCAGGGTTGCATTACACAGAGGGGAGATGGAATTTCAGGTTTTCCAGGTCCCACACTCAAAATCAGTTTTATGTCTCTCAAAAACAACCCCTGGTTAAATGAACTAAAATATGCCATTACGGAGGAATTTAGACATTATGTTAAAAACTAAAAAACTGTTCAATTATTTGTCTCACTCTGCTGAAACAGGGGGGGTTTTTTAAGTGATTAATGTTTCTGTAAAATCAAATGTTATTTTAAATGATTTTCGGAGTATCTTCAACTGCTCACACAGGTTTGAGATGTATAATACAACTTCATTCCTGATAAGACTTTTGTGCTAAGCTGCATTAAAATAGCAGATTTTATTGGGAAAGAATTGCCTGAATGGATGGGATTTCTTCAGCTGCAAATACATGACAAAAGAGAGCTTTTTGTGGGTTTTTTTGAGAATCCTCTTTGTTACAAAGGCACAGTTTGAAGTTCTGGATTTGATAACTGTAGATATTAATATGGGTTAGAAAGTCAGAAATCGCCTTGAGAGCCTTGTCCTCTTGAATCCCCAGTGCCAGAATATTTTTCTGGGAAGCAAAATTGCCTTTTTCATGAAAGAGTCAGAGTGTCACCAACTATGGATGAGTGCTATCAGTTGTCTCCTGAGACTATTTCATGGAATTTTTATTCTTGCCTCCATACTGTGGCACCGTTCCCTCCTCACCTCTCAAATTGAATGAAATAAGAAGCTTTCTGTCTTAGCGTCTCAAAATCCTCTGGTGCTTCCAGTCCCTCCTTGTCAGGCACACTTGGGTATTTTTTTTTTCCTTTTTATTGACTAAAAATAACTGGAGGTTTTATCCTCCAGCACGAGGTTTCTTGACCAAGTATTCAATTTCTGCTGTCCTTGGCTGAGGAACCACCAAGGAACCTTCTGCAGGACAGGCTCCTCCTGATTTCCATCACACATCAGTAGCAAATGGTCAATTTGGGGGGTTTTCACATGGATTTTAGACCTACAATTTCCCATCAGGTATGTGATTGATAGTTTAACCCCATCTGGGTGTCTGAAGCCTGTGTTTCCTTCCAGTTAATTCCACAGCTGTGTGATTAAGGATGAGTTCACTCACACAAAGTCGCGTGGTCTGAAATTCGCTGTCGAGTTTCTTCTGCCACATGAGACCTCAGCAATATCTTATCTCCTGCAGTGAGTGAGGTGATTTCAGGTAAATAACTGCAGTACAGAAATACCTGACACCAAACATGTTTTCTAAGTCAAGTGGTCACTTTCTGAAAGATGCAGCCAAGTCCCTGTAGCATTTTCTGATGCATCTTCTCTGAGTGTGACACTGAATTCCAGCTTGGCTTCCCCCAAAGGACAAAACTCTCCTTCCCCTTGATCTTTAAAATTAAGCACTAATAACCCTAAAGTCTGAGTGACCAGAACTGTTTTAATGGCAGAGATTATTTTAAATCGATGACCAGGATTTATTTTGTATAAAATCCAGCAATATTAATGTCATTTTGTAATTAAACTTTGCTTATTTTAGTTAAAAATAACTAAAATTAGTTATTAGGTGCTGTGGTAATGATGAGAAGATGCAGAAGGCTCCAAAACTTCTCTGTATGGAGAAACTCCCCGTCAGAGGGTCAGAAAATACTTCTTTCCACAAGTGTGTGATTGACTTTGACCTCTCAAGTGCAAGAACTGATGCTGTGAGGGTGAAAGGAGGGGATTTCCACGTTCAGGGTCTGTCAGAGAATGAGTTACGGGTATTTTTTTTAAAAAAAAGAAAGCTGTGCTGTGGTCTAGGTCTGTCCCAGCTCTGCTGGCTTGTGACACCTTCTGAAGAGGCAACTCCAGTTGCTCTGGGGCAAAATGTAGTTGATAATATCACAGGAAATGCTGCTTTTCCTGCAAGCAGCTTGGTACAGATTCTGCTCAGTCCCAAAATCACTTGGGCTGCTCAGAAATAATAGAAATGTCAGATGAGCATTACTGGACACCGAAAAAAAAAAAATATTCTTTGCCAGTTTCCCATGTTCCTCAGATGGATAAACATTGGAAGGGAATGTGACATTGGAATCTGACGGCAACAAAAGAAAAGCATAAACAGGTTTTTTTCAGATATTTGTTAGTGGGAGGAATGCGGAGCGTTCGGCTCCAGCAGGAAACCCAGCTTTGGAGAATGGGAAATCGGCTTTTCTGTCCAATTCTGTGTGCAGATGCAGAACTGGAAAGCTCCATATCCTGTGCTGCTGCAAGCCCTCGTCACAACTAGAGCGGAATATCTGCCAAACGTCTTTGGTTCATTGCTTCCCGAGGTGTCTGGACGTGCTCTTGTGTGTGGGCAGCTGAGGCTGAAGGCAATTTTTATAATTATGCACCTCTGAAAAATAAAATCTAAGTGTAAACCTTGGCACGCTCTCTGATAGTGTGAAAAACTGTTCTGAGGAGACACAAATCGGTGCATTTTGGACTATTCCCATCTGAGCTGCACGGGCAACATGAGAAGTGGCAGCGTGGCTGTCAACAGAGAGGCCAAGGACCCTGAGCTTCACAGCCTGCTCCAAACCCCGCTGTTGTTATTCCCAGAAAAAAATTACTGTCAAAAGAAAAAAAAATAACAACCTCACTTCGTAAAGCCATAATAAATCCAGCAGCAAGTGCCTCTTCCATGGTGTGTTGGAAGGGGGGTGGATGTTAAATATAATATCCAGGCTGCTTTGGTTTGCTGCATTTTAGGAGAGTCTGAACTTTAAATCCCTCTTTCTTTTTTGTGTGTTTTTACATATTTTTTCTTTTCAGTGAGGGGTTTCTCCTTCCCACTGATGATCAGGTTGCTCTGCCTCTTTTGGGGTTTTGGATGGTGGGAAGGGAGGATGCAGAGCTTAAAGCACAGAAAGAAATTGCTGCATTTCCCAGGTGTGTTCATCTCATCACTATCCCAATATCAAGTAAGAAAACAAATTTTTTGAATTAAAAAGTTCTGACGTTTTCCTGTTTTCTTAGGAAAAATTTTGAACGTCAGGACAGTTGAATGGGTTCAGTGTCACTGAATTGTCTTGAATAATTCACTCCTAAAACCTGTAACTGCCATAAGAGTTGGAAATACAGTGTTAAATTTTACTGTGGCAGTTTTAAGGAGCAAATTGATCTTTCTTTAGGTCTTTGTAAAATAGATTAACCCTCAGGTCAGGTTGATCATGAGCATTCAGATGCATTAGTACAGTTTGCCCAAATTTAAAGACTCTGGTTGAAGTATTTGTAAATCCTCAAACCAGGCAGAGTGCAGCTGGTGGTGGGGAGACAACCAGGATAGAAAAGGGCCTAAAAAAATGCAGATATTGATATTTTTGTGGAGATTTGTTCTCGTTTACTTCCCAGCCAGGGAGCTGTGCCATCAGCACTTCCAAGCAATGCCTTCCCTGTCCAGGAGCCATCAAGGGGTGCAGAAAACTCCTCAGATTCCACAGAGAAGGGGCTGAAAATATTTCAGGAATGTCTTCATTGTCCCCTGTCCCTCAGGACAAAGGTGTTCTCCTGGATACTCTCTGGATAAACTCTTTATCCCTCTATCATCCCCCTGAGGGGTGGGCTGTATTTATATACCTTTGCTCTTTTCACTTGGGGCTACATGGATTTTTTTGATTTTTTTTTTTTTTAATGGACAATTATTCTGAACAAAAAGAATTGTAAAGCAATTTCTAACATTCAAGCCAAACTTTTCCCACAGAAAACTCCTTTTAATGCGAGTTCAGGGTTGTTATTTCCTGATTTCAATACAAAATAAGTTTATTTTCAAATGGCAATTTTGAAGATTCATTACAGCAAGTTATTTTGTCTTCCTCTTGCCTTAATCCCACCAACATGAAAGAGGGCATAAGAGGAAAAGGGAAATATATATGAGAGGAAAGAAGGCAACAGTGCAAATTTACCTGCATTGGATGTGGGAATTTGATGAACCAAATATTGCTTTACTCCCTACACATTTCTGTTTGTGGAATTAGGGATATATTTTTCCCTTTTAAACTTGCACAAGGCAGAGGGAGAGTTCCACTTTTAAAAACCAGAGTGGTGAACTGGAGGAGTTTTGATTTTAGGTGCTGTTTAAAAGTTTCAGACATAAGGAATATCTTGACTTTGTTGAGATTAACTACTAAATCTGGTATTTCCAGTAAAATCTCTCATGCTACTTTTATGGTTAAAGCCACATATTGTAGATAGAGGGGGGAAGAAGATCTTGGATTTTTATTCTGATTTAGTGGGTTTGGGTCATCACATAAAGCTGGAAAATGGAGTAAGGGGCTGTGGAAGTGTTGATCCACAATCCCAAAGAAAAACTGGGAAAACCCTCACATTTAAAGGAGTGCCCTTGGAAAAAACAGGGAATAATAATCCCAGGTGGAAAGCAGAGTTCTTACAGGGGGAAGTTTAGGACAGAACTGTAAGATCTGCCTCTAATGAACGGGGAGGGAATTTCAGTGTATGGAAAAGGAAGAATCTTTTCATCACTGGAAATCTGCATGGCTCCATCATGGACTGTCCCCCCCAAAGATCTTAAATATCATAAAGAAAAGAGAAAAAGGACAGCTCACCTCCAAAAAACAGGTTACAAAAGGGATAGCACCAGTGTACAGAGCCAAAATAAAGAAGGAAGGGAAAATCCAGATGGGAGTAGCAAGAGACCCAGAGAAATCCATTGATGAGTACATTAGGAATAAGAGGAAGACCAAGCAAAGTGTTTGGTGTGCTCCTTGAGGGAAGCAGGGAGCCATTAGCAAATGAGGCTGAAGTGTTCAATGACTTTTTGCATTTGTTTTCAATTAAAAAGAAAAAAAAAAATCAAAAGTGAGCAGATGGTTTGCACAATTAATACCAGGAGAAAATGGATGAGATCTCAGCCTAGGAGATCTACTGACAGAGTCCTGCCTCTTTTAAAAGGCCTGATTGTTTTAATCTGAGGATACTTGAGGGACTGGCTGCAGCACTTGCAGTCACACACATTGGAAAATCCATGGAGGCTGGAAGAGCTCCTGGATCTGGGAGGAGCACCTGGCCTCTGCCTTTAGTAGAGGGGCTGTGGGTAAAGGAGAGAAGGAATCTGGGGAATGGTAGGATTTGGGTTTCCTTTGGTTTATTCTAAATTTTGTATTGCAAGCACATAGATGGTACCAAGGAAAGTGTCCAAGGCCAGGCTTGGAGCACCCTGGGACAGTGGAAGGTGTCCCTGCCCATGGCAGAGGGGTGGAATGAGATGATTTTTAAGGTCCCTTCCACCCCAAACCATCCCATGGTTCCATAAGGAAAGGTGCAGCAACCATTGTGGACCTAGCAAATTATGGGGTTATCAATTTCTTTTTTCCAGAAGTGAGAAGAGGAAGGATGTTTTGGTTTTCAGGAAGGCTTTGGACCTCCTCAGATGGTGGTCTTGGTGCTGAGTAGAGGAATGGCTTGAGCTGGCACAGTCCTTAAATTTGCAGATGGGAGGGAATGGAGGTCACTACAGGGTGGAGTCTGTGTATAAAATAATTCTTGTGCATTAACAAGACACTCTTAGTACAGGGGGTAAAGCTGAAAACTGTCAGCTGTTATCTAAAGGTCTTCATCAAGATTAACCAACCAACAAGTCCAAGGCAGACAGCTCTGGGAGAAGACTTTCCAAAGGAATTTTTCCAGAGTCTAACTTTTCTGTAGTTTCTCCATTTACTTAATTGCTTGGGTTAGTGTCTTCTGCAGGTTAGTTGTGTTTGATTTGGTTTTTATGATTTAGGTGACACT
>JADMLD010001290.1:607500-625000 GCA_017589585.1 Phylloscopus whistleri
TGTCGTTTCAATTATAATGTGAAGTAATATCATTAAAGGAAACTTATTCTACTATTTATAGGGCTTGATCTTTCATTTTTTTAATGTCAGAATTATTTATTTGGCCTGTTCTGCTCCAGATGTGACTGTTGAGGGCACGTTAATTTATATTCGCTTTCCGTGGGCCCCTGTCCCCATCTGTACATCATTTCTGAATTTCTTTTTCTCCCCGGGGAGTTCACCTATTCATATCGAAGGTTTCATTTGCTGTGTAAACAGAATAAACAGACAATGCAAAAGTCCCTACAATACTGTAAAATAATTCTTTTCAACAACACAGTGGATCATGTTTAAAAAAACATTGAGAGGACGAAACGTGCCAGGCAACGATTTCTCTCTTTATTGCACTCCTGAGGGAAGACTCATCTTACTACCGCGCCTTTCCGCCGGGCTTGATAAGTTCATTTTTATTAAAAACATAGCGAAAAAATTGCATTTTAAACCAGCCTGAAAATACAGGGGGTGCTCAGGGTTGCACTGGAGCGATGACCAAGGCGGGACATCCCGGCAATTCCACGCAATTCGGGCGGAACGGGAAAAAAAAATCCGCAGAAGGGAGATTTCTTTCCTTTTTGACATTTTACAAATAAAAAGAGATGCGGGTTATTTATGCTGGGATGTTGCTGCAAAGTCCTTATCTCCATGTGGCACTAAACAAGGATTTGTTGTGGGATTTGAGAGGGCTGTGTAGTGCTTCAGTGTTAAGCACCCAAAACTCTGGGGGACTGGCACTAATTTCCTCTCTCTCGTAAAACAACATAGTATTCATAACAACTCGAGAGGCTTGACATAAGTAATGATGGCATATGCAGGCGAAGATTACCACCCCAACAGTGTAATCAAGGTGCTAGGTACTAATGCAAGTTAAATTGAGACAATAATGCTGAAACTTGCATTGTGGGATTAGGAGAGTACTTGAAATGCTGACATCGGCATCTCCTGGAAGCGCGCCTGTCTTCCTTTCAATTCCTGTTTATACTTAATGACCTCAAAATTTGTATGTCGTTAACACCGCGTTCTGAAGTGGGAGAGAACAAGGTTTGGGAGGGAGAAGATTCCCTGCCTTCGTTGACTTTTGTCTCTCCTGGTAATTGGCGGCGCGGCGGGGCGGGCGAGCTCGCGGGGGGCCCCGGGGGCCCGAACCCACCCACCCAACCCCGTGGCAGCGTCCAAATCAAGCCCTATAAAAATTTGATGCTCAGGATCAATATTGTGGCACCCAGGTAATTAAAGTGGGTTTGTTTATTTGGCTCCTTATAAATAAAAAGGGCTTAATACAGACTAATTACACTGAGCCCTTCGCCTACCGTAGGATAATAATGGCGGCAATTTAAAGTGATATTAAATGAGAATTAATAAAGGAATATTGAGTCACTTTGACTGCATTAAGCTGCGTGAAATGATTTCTTATCTCAATTTAACTTTCTGTCCACAGTTTAATGATTGATAAGCTTGAAATTTTTATAGAGGTAATCTAAAACAATATTTGATTGCTACGTTGAATTAATAACAACAAGCCCTTTTTTCTTGTTTATCAGCACATCGGGAGAGATGCTCCCTTTCACTTTAATGATGGTAATTTGTATAACCCTTCCGCTGGATATTGTGCTTAGTTTATGCATTTAAATGATACTTTGACAATATTTTAATTAGTTTCGCAAAATATGCGTGTTTTCTGGGCAGTTTCTCCTTCTGTGTAACATGTGACATTTGTAAATTATTCCGAGAGAACGAAAGCAGGTTAAAAAAAAAAAAGGTACAAGTCAGCTTCAAATGAAAATTGAAATCACCCTTAAATTCTGAAAGGAAGATTGTTAATAATGATCCTTTAAAATCATCCCTGGAGAACTGCATGGCAGAAGGAAGCACTGGTTTGAATGTTCCAAATCTGAACATGCAGTGGCCTGGATTTACTCCCCAAAAACTGTTGTTTCTGCTGCCAGTCCATGAAGCCACGTGTGCTGGGATAACCTCCTTCGATGGGAGAGGAAACTTCTCAGAGGCACTTTTAAAGTCTAAACGGGCCAAAAGGCAAAGACACGGATTTTGGGTGCAAATCCACTTTATGTGTGCAGTTATTGCGTTTAAATATGTTCAAGTTCTGGTCCTTTGTTGCAGCTCCTCGTGTCTCACGTCCCACCCCGTTAGCACCCCGGCCTCCTCCAAGCTGCAGAGCAATGCAGGAGGTCAGGACCTCATGCTGAGCCCTTTTTTTATATCTATATAACAAATTGCTGGTATTGTTCATTAATTTCTGTCTCCGAAATGCCATGTCAAGCCTGCCAAGGAGCCCACCAGTGTCCCCTGGACAGCTTCTCACCATGGGCCAGCAGGAGTTGCTGATGAAATTACAGGTGCAGGGAAATGCAGAATTAGAAATATATCTGATGTTGCAATACTTGTGAAGCTATAGCTTTGTTGATGACAGGACAATTCCGTTTTTGACAGTTTAATTTACTGTTGCCAGTGGACAAGAGCAAAAGGAGAACGTGGGGTTAGGCACCTGCCCCCTCATGCTGTGTTTCACATGGTAGGTTGCAAAATCATGACTCCCTCAACCTGTCGTGCTCAAATGAGAAGGTTTTCAGCTGGGGAAATGGAATACATCAGTGCTGGTAATATTGCCTGACCTCATAAAACAAAAGGAAAAATTGCAGATTCTGACAGCCATTATGAATCTTGTATCAGCATCCAAACGGCTCCGAGCTGAGGCACGGTGCATGTTTGTAAACAGGGAAAAAAAAACAAAAACCAAACCCAGGGTTGGCACATTGACTCGCAATACGGAGCAAAAAAAATGACTTGTCAGTAATTCGTTGTGGGATGTTAAAGAGGCTGTTGGATTTCCTGGTTCTCTCCACAGCCAGAGTTTAGCCTGGAGCAGCAGGGAAATGCTGCTCGCCGAGGTGGTCTCTGCTCGGCCGCGGGCTGGGGCGGCCGGGAGGTGACAGGGGAGCTGCCACACGGGGAGAGAAACGCATATTTTAGGCAAGCTGTGTTGGTTCAGAAATCCCCGAGCCTTTTTAATGGGCATGCCATAAAAGTGCCTGCTCTCTTCCTCTTAAACCAGATAATTTTGGTTTTGAAAGCCTTTGAACTACAATATTTTCTCGAAAAACATGGCAGGAGGGCTGGAACTACGTGATCTTTAATGTCCCTTCCAAGCCAAACCATTCTCTGATTCTGTGAAAACCCAGAGTGTTACAGTGTCAGACTCTACACCCAATTAGAATTTTATTTCTGTTAAAAGAAGGAACTCTATTGAGTGTAGTTCTTCCCAATTTCATGTTAAGGTTTCCTTTTCTCTTAATTTCTTGACTACTCGTTTTTTCTTATTGGATAGTGTACCTTCATCAATCTCATTCTTCCTTGGGCTTCCTTGAGTTCTGTATTTCTGAAAATTCTGAAAATGAGCATTATTGCAGTGATTTGGTAAGGCAAGTAAATTAAGGATGGAGTCAGTCACTAAGAATTAGTTAGACCATTTGTGTACTTGAAATGCTTGGAATTCTTGCTCTTTCACTGGTTGGGCTGTATTTGATAATAATATCCTGGGAAAAGCCTGTTAATCAGAATAATTTAATATGCTTTCAGTGACTGTCTTTAAGTTTGAAAT
Source organism: Phylloscopus whistleri (assembly GCA_017589585.1). Classification (NCBI taxonomy): domain Eukaryota; kingdom Metazoa; phylum Chordata; class Aves; order Passeriformes; family Phylloscopidae; genus Phylloscopus; species Phylloscopus whistleri. Next base: position 611,156 of record JADMLD010001290.1, read on the forward strand.
TCCTCTTTTCTCTAGTGAAAGAGTTTTTGACTTTAAAATCTTCTTGATTACTCTTGAAGCAGCAGAGGCTTTACTGATGGTGAACTTGCAGTCATGCCTAGGTCAAGGTGCTTCTTCCTTTACCCTCAGAGGTGAGACTGTTTCTGTCCATGTTTTTCTGTGATACAGAGAACCACTTCTAATCCAGAACAACAGAATTTCATCTTCTGCATTGCCCCCCCTTCCAAATTTCCTTTGATGGGGGTGTTGGGTGCGGCTTTAATGCTGGGTGCCGCACTGGGCCACACCATAGCTTCCTCTCTGGATGCTGGAGAGCCTTGCTCTGACTTTTTTTCCTGGGCTCCTTGGGGAGTGGAAGCTCTCTTTGCCTCAGCTAATTGGGCTGGTGTATGTGTGGGCAGGTTATCCTCTCAGGCCGGCCCCGCGCTGATATTTACCCAGGGCCCCTCCTCGCATGGAGCCCGGCGCTCCCGCCGCTCCCGGCGGCTCCGTGTTTGCTGGAACTCGAGTGCACTTGAATTAAATTGCAGCTCATGAATACCAGGAGAGGGCTGGGATGCTTAGGGAAAGGCAGGCTGGTGGGGCAGGCAGGGCCACCAGGAGCCGGCAGCTCCCTGTCCTCATCCCCCAGCCACGGGACGGGGAGATAAGGGAGTGAGAAAGAGTTCGGAAAGGTAAATATGGGAGAGGAGCCTGGAAAATTAGATTTCAATGTTATTTTTTGCTTCTTGAACTGAAGATCTTAAAAGCATCTGATATATTCTCGTTTTTCATTCATGAGGGTTGTTTATTCATGCAAGGTGAAATATCTACTGTTGCATCATAGAATCACAGAATTTTTTGGGCTGGAGGGGGCCTTAAACCCCATCCAGTGCCACCCCCTGCCATGGGGTTCTTCCACTTTCTTCTCTTCCACTGTCCCAGGGTACTCCAAGCCCATCCAGCCTGGCCTGGAACACTTCCAGGGATGGATGGGGCACCCAGGATTCATCACCTTCATGGTCTTTCTCTGGACACACTCCAGCAGGTTCATAAATGAATTTGTATATGAATTTAAGTGACTTGAAGGACCTTTACCATTATGAAAAAAAAAAAAAATCCAAACCTGTGAAAGAAAATATGCATTTGAATCCAAGTATTTGAATACATATAAGGTGCTCAAATTCAGTGAGACACATGGTAGATTAGATGGAAAGGTTATCCAACAAAACTGAGCGCAGCCCAGAAAGATTGAAAAACATTGAATTGCAGAAGGGTGTAAAATGCAAGATTTCCTATTCAAATACTGATATTTTAGCCACCCAGGTATTAAAAATGTCACTCTAGTCTACAGCCAGCTCTGCCACCAACAGCAAACATGAACTTTCTACATCTGCTCGGAGGTGGCAACTCCAGATTCCCTCATTAATTTAAGCTGATGTGGCTTTTGAGGTAATTAAAGCACAAAGATGATGACACAAAGGAAGGATTAGGGCTGGAAATACCCTGTTATTAACTTGTGCCTGGATGTGGCTGCTCCTCAGGGCAGTCTCAGTGAGAGGTGCCCATGGGCAAGCCAAGGGTTGGGGATCTCAACCAGCTTCGTGGTCACTGTGTGGGGATGGAGAAATCATGAAACTCAAATTATTGTGGAGAAAGAAAACAGGAACGAGTTGGGATTCCTGTGGGTTCACAGGCAATTAAAAATAGAGAAGGTTCACACTGTTACAGTGAGGGGGTAAGGAGGGTGCCGGGCACCTGAAGGAAATTTGCACAGAAATTTGTTGCAGTGACATGTTTGCAGCACGTGGTCGCAATTTCTCAGTGATGTTGTGGAAAATCTCTGCAGTTGTTCTTTCACGTAACACTGCTGATTGTAACAGGGCTGTGGCACTTTGTGTATTTGCAGCTGTTAATAGGTTGCTATTCCATGAATTATCATTTTGTGTCTTGTGTTGGCATGAGCAAACCCCGGCTGAAAACTGCGATAAAGATTTTGAGCTGCTTTAGAAACACACTGCTTTTTTTTTGAAATAAACTCTGAGTGCAAAAGCTACTCTTAAAAAATGTTTTTTCAGGGAGTGAAAAATCCTGTCTGGCCGATAGTGCTGCAGATTAAGGACAGGCAGGACATGCCTTTCCCCTTCCATCCCGTTTCACATTACGGGGTGACCGTGGCTCTCCCTTTTAACGGCTGAGGTGGTTTTGCAAAGGCCACTTCAGGTTTCTCATCTTTTCAGTGCCTTTTGTGTGAGACTGTCAGCGCCCGAGCCCCGGCCATGACATGCACAGACCGGCTGGTTTTTCTCCTTCAGATCAGCGCCTCTGGACAGCTTCTCTTTCTCTGGCAGCCGCTTCAACCTGCTCTGTCTTGTCATCTTCGAGTTCAATATCTGCTGCTCTGAAGGAAAAAAAATGGGATGGGTTGGACCATTGTATTTGGTCTTTTGACCCTCCATGTTGCCCATGAGCAGTGAAGGATAACTTTTGACAAGCCATGTCAGATGTGACAGGCAATCTAGTTGGGTTGAGTGGAAATGTGCTGTACAAGTTTGAAGCCTTAGTTGGGGGCATTTTCCTGGTGTTCAGTGCATTTAAATTGACACCAGACCTCAGTGTTGTTCCTTGCAGAGCTCCGCGTTTCCAAAGCGTGCGGTTTTATCAGCTCAAATGAAAACCTTTCATATGCATTTTGCATCTTATTCCACCAATCCAAGGCAATATAGCCCTTCCCAGGGTTCGTTTTCCATCCCTCAGGAACGCACATTAAATTTAGTTTTCATCTGCGAGGATGTTTGATTTTTATTTTCGTGTAGGCGGTTATGTTTTACTGTTCCATGGATTTCTCTCTTTCCGTGGGTCACCTGAGCGTGATGTGATAACACAACCCCACGCACATCATTGTGCTAGAAGTTGCTGGATATTGCAAATTATTCAAAAAGCATTAAAGGAACCTTGCTAAGCTTCAAAGTGCTTTTATTTCCAATTAATTATTCAGAAATGTTGATAGTAGAACCTTTGTGGGAAGCACATTTTCTGCGCCGTTACATAGACGGCAGTCAAGATCTGTTCTTATTGTATCCCTTCATTAATGGGTTGTGATATGCAGTTCCTCTTTTATTTAAATTAATTCTCATTATGGATGAGAAAAGCTGGCAGATAACATCCTCCCTGGTAGCCAGCAGTGGTGGTCTGGCTTACTCTGAGTTTCCTGGCTCTGACCTACTGCGAGCATCCCTCATGCTGATCCTGTGCTGCCAACGGCTTCTCCAGGGCAGATCTCCTCTTACCCCGCTTGGATCAGCCCAGAGCTCTGTTCAGCACAGAATTCTGATGGGCAGCAGCCAGAAATTACATGAAATTCCCTTTGTGATAACCCAGCCCTCTCCAGCCTGGACTCCCAAGCAGTGCTGTCATTTCCATGGCTGCCACCTTGGTGCAGCCTTGCTTTTCCCCTCTCTGGTGTCATGGAATCCCAGATTGGTTTGGGTTGGGAGGGACCCTAAAGCCCAACCCATTCCATCCCCCTGCCATGGCAGGGACACCTCCCACTGTCCCAGGCTGCTCCACGCCCCAGTGCCCAGCCTGGCCTTGGGCACTGCCAGGGATCCAGGGGCAGCCACAGCTGCTCTGGGCACCCTGTGCCAGGGCCTGCCCACCCTCCCAGGGAACAATTCCTGCCAAAATCCCATCTAAATCTCATGTCTTTCAGTTGTGTGGGAAAACCATCTCCAGACATCATAGGCTCCATGTCAACTTGTGAGTTGTTTAGGTAACACGATATTTGAAGTGGTTTAAGGACATTATTATTATTATTATTATTATTATTACTACTACTACTACTACTACTACTACTATTACTACTATTACTATTACTATTACTATTACTATTACTATTACTATTATTAATTTCATTGTCTGTGTGAATAGTTTATATTTGCCTTCAAGGTCCCTTTGAACCCAAACCAGTCTATGATTCTGTGATTGTAGCTTTGCATCCATTTTTGGGATGGAATGAAACATAGCACCAAGAAGAACACTTCTGTGCTGGTACAGGGCCTTTCAGTCTTGTCAGCAAGGTGACACTTTTGGCTGATGATTACTTTTCCCCAAATATTACTGATTTGTTTATTTCTTTCTTCGTAGTAGATGTGATTTTCCTCATAAACCATTCCCATGTGAATTAAAAACAAATCTGACTGCTGGGTCAGTTAAGTCTTTAAAACAAAAAAAAATAATAAAAAAGACACAGAGCAAGCAGTTGGCAATAAACTTGTCCTTTTTGGCACCTGGAATAAAAACAGTAACATAACAGTACCTTTATATAGCACATAAAAATATAATTCAGGATAAGAATTCAGAGGTCATGGCAAATGGTTACCTAAATAGCTCTAGGGAGTTAAAATAGTTTGCTTATACAAAGATAAGGTGATATTTTATGCAGAAAGCCCATGTGTGGTTCCAAAGCCTGATGGTTTTATACGCAGTAAAACAACTTCGAAAACAACGTGCAGAAAAAGTTAGAGAAAATAATTTTTACAGATTGTAAAATGTAGACATTGAAACTTGGGCGGTGATTCTGCTCCACTTAAAAATGTCCATCAGCCTTGGCTTTAATTAGTGCATTGTGGCTGGATTGTTTCTGACCTACAGCTTCCTTCATTTCTTTGGCCACACATTGTTGTGAACCCAAAAATGAGGTTTCTTGTCCGTGCAGGACTTGTGGTAGAACGTTTTGGACGTGTAAAATCTACAGGGGCTGGAGTTGCTCTCCCAGAATTTACATTTGGCTGCCAGTTTGAGGCTCCTCAGGGTCCTCTGTACCCAGGGCAGTATCCACAGCTCCAGGTCCTGTTAACTGGAATTGCACTTCAGATTCCTTCAAACAGGCTCCTCCTGCTCCTCACCACCTTCCAGGAGAGGTTGTCCGTGGGATGGAGAAATGGTTATGAGGCCACTCTCTAGGAACAGCAATCTTTGCCATGTCTTGGCTGGCAAAGCTATTGAAAGTTCTTACAAATCATGGAAATCCCAGACTGGGCTGGGTTGGGGGGGGATTTTAAAGCTCATCTCACTCCAACTCCCTGCCATAGGACACTTTCCACTAGATAAGGTTCCTCCAACCAGATGTGTGGTTATATACAGAATATGGGTATATTAAATTAAATTAAATTAACCTTTGCAATTAACAGGCAATGTTAAATGACTGGGGACAAGGGCTGGAGGGACAGGACACAGGGAATGGCTTCCCACTGCCAGAGGGCAGGGCTGGATGGGATCTTGGGCAGGAATTGTTCCCTGGGAGGGTGGGCAGGCCCTGGCACAGGGTGCCCAGAGCAGCTGTGGCTGCCCCTGGATCCCTGGCAGTGCCCAAGGCCAGGCTGGACACTGGGGCTGGAGCAGCCTGGGACAGTGGAAGCTGTCCCTGCCATGGCAGGAGTGGAATGGGATGAATTTTAAGGTCCCTCCCAACCCAGATCATTCTGGAATTATGTGATTTAAAGTAATTTGTTCCATATTTTAACGTGCTTTTCCTTGACTCTGTGGATTTCACATCAAAATTGATGTTTACATAAACACACTTGAAAACCAACACTAGAAGAAAACCAGGAAAGAAAAGCCCTCCCCAAAAGCAAAGGCCACTGATTTTGCAGAGGGTTGGGCTTTGCAGTAGGAGATCCAACAGTGTTTTCATCTTTCAGCTGTAAAAGTGTCGATTTAGATCTGGAAGCTTAATTTCTTTCATCAAGGAGTTAAGCACTCAGTTAAATTCCATGAGAACATATTTAAACATATTGAAAGATGTACCCAGTACATTCCCCCTAACGCCCATAATAATGTGGCCGTCCAGGGCTTCGGGCATTGGGGCTTTTCATTTACATTGGCTGACCTCAAATTGGATGTCACTTTTTATATATCCAAATTAATGCATTTGTTCTCCATTCGTAGAGGGGCCCTGGTGAGCAGGGCTTGGCCGTGGCCTCCAGCTGCAGGCAGATGTTGCTGGTGGTGGGAAGGTGCTTTTGTGTGCCCTTGATGGGGTGCAGGTGGGGGGAGTCTGCCTGGGGGAAATTCTGCTTCACATCCTGGTCCAGATCCAGCCCTTCAACGCTGGTGGAACCACTGAATGTAAAATAAGTGCTTTTCCTTTGCTCAGTGGAAGGTATTTATGCTTTGATGGATGGCAGAGAAATACAGACCAAAGCCACTTTTCCCAGCTCCTTGCCCCAGTTACAACTGCCATGAGATAACTTTTTAAAAGAGAAATCTTGAGAGACCTTGGCTTCTTTGTTTCTCCTGGGCTGCTTGTGTAGAGGAGAGGACAAGGCTGTGGATGAGCAGGACTTCCACAGCTGGAATCAGGGTTCACATATCTGTGTGGTCTCGTCTATCCATGGTCATGGTGGCCACCTTGTCATGGCCTCCTTTAACCATCTTGGATTAGTTTTTCTGCTAATGTAGACTTCTTCACTGGGTAAAATTACAGAATCAGAGAGCAGGTAAGATTGGAAAAGACCTTTCAGATCATCAAGTTCAACTGTCAACCAGCACCAGCACCATGGTCACCATTAAAATGTTTGTGAACACTTACAGGGATGGTGACTCCACCACTTCCCTGGCCAGTCATTGATGTACAATCTTCTCCATGAAAAAACTTTCCTTAATATCTAATCTAAACCACTAGGCATCCTTCTTCCATGTCAGAAGTTCAAGCACACCAGTTCCTGAGCAGGATGGATATTGTATTTGATATATAACATCTTTGCATTATTACTCGATCCTTATGTTCTACAACTGCAAAACAACATGGAAATCAGGAGGAATTTCTCCATGGAAAGGGTGGTCAGGCCTTGGCAGGAGCTGCCCAGGGAGGTTTGGAGTCCCCACCCCTGGAGGTGTCCAAGGAGTGCCTGGAGGTGACACTCAGGGCTCTGGGCTGGGGACAAGGTGGGCATCAGGCACAGCTGGGACTCGATCCTGGAGGTCTTTTCCATCCAAAATGATTCTGTGCTTCTGTTCTATAACTCTGCGAAATAAATTCCCTTTAATTAAGGCAGGTTATTTCTGGCTGCTGCTGTGTCCTTCCTTTTCCCACCCCAGCTGTGCCCCTGCTCCCAAGCCACCGAGGAGCAGCTTGTCCTGTTCCTGCAGCAGCTCCTGTACTGGTGCCACGGGGCTGTGGAGGCTCCCCCAGCACTTGTCACCTCATGTTGGGGACCAGACCAAGGCTGGGGACAGAGGTTGCAGCACCAGGATCTCATCCAGAAGAGGCCTCTCCAAACACCCCCTCCCTGGGCATTAGCAGTGCTCCCTGCTTTGGCTCTTGTATAAATATCTGCTGCATTTCCACCAGGAGTTATTGCTGTTATATATTTTACAGACACTTTACTGTCATCTAAGTGGTTTATTTTATTCCCACAGCTAGGAGAAAACTACAAAAGGAATTTTGTAATCTGAATGTGATTGTGGGCAGAGAGTAATGTTTTGAAAAGGAGCTGAGAGTAAATTATATCAGCGCTTTATTGTGTTTAAGGAGACTTTTCTATTGTGCTAGGAGTTAACATTAGTTCTCAAAGTTATTAACTGGATGTGGTTTTATTATGGCTGTGTGTTTTGTCAATATATGACTTTTTTTGTTAGGCCTTTCGGTGCCAGTTCGGCTGCAACTTTGGCACCCTCCAAGTTTAAATATGTAAACTCAGCTGGTGTTGAAAGTTTGTTTAGGTTTAACTCCCTCTCCCATGCAGCAGGGAAAGTAACCCTTTTTTTTTTAATCCCTGCTAGGCTATTTATAGAGGGGCTTTCTCCAGGCAGGCTGCCTTACTCCGGGTTGTTTTTTGACAAATCCTATTTGGAGAACCAGACTCCAAATATTTGGGGATGGCCTTTGGTGGAGCTGGAAGTTGTGTGGCTGAGGTGACCTTTCAGGCTGCCTCTGAGTGGGTTTTTGGCAGGAGCTGTGATGTGAGTGACAGAGACTTCACTCTGTGGCTGGAGCCCATGGTGCCACCACAAACACTCTGCACCACCACCAGCCTGAAGCTCCTCTTCAAAATGCCCCCAAGAACACATTTAAATAATGTGTGTAGAATCACAGAATATTTGGGGTTGGAAAGGACCTTAAAAATTACCTCATTGCATGGGCAGGGACACACTGTGTGTTATATATTAACTGCCAGCACATGGCATTGTGTGTCTGGGTTTTCAGGTTTTTCCTACTTTTGAAGAAGATATTAAAGCCTCTACCTCTGGAGAAAAATAAACAGCTTTAAAAAGGATAAATTTTGGAAAAAAAAAATTAAAACCTCAAATCCAGGTATCAGAATAATGCCTCCCCTTACTAGAGAGAAGTGTTTGAGGTTGGATGGGGCTTGGAGCAGCCTGGTCTGGTGGAAGCTGTCCCTGCCCGTGGCAGGGGGTGGCACTGGATGGGCTTTAAGATCTCTGCCAGCTCTGGGCATTCTGTGATTCCCTGATTAATTGCCTTTCACTAATTCTATAAGGACACCATATGGCTGTCAGGAGGCCCCCACCTCCTTCCCATGGCATCATCTCCAGTCAGCCTTCATTGCTACCCCAGGTTTTCCTCGAGCCATTTTGAAGATGGATTTGTTTCAGTGTTTATCTCCCTCTCTGAGCACACAGTAAACCCCCTCCCACATTTGCAGTGTGGATTTACTGGGCTCTTCAATATTAAACATAAAATGCAAGGATGGACCACGTAAAGCAGAAATATTCCGTGGCATGTGCAAAAACATGGTTGATAGAGCAGAGGAGCTGCTCCTGAGCCAAGCTAATACGATCCATGCAGAGCCCAGTAGATCTCCATTACTAAATAAAGTGCTCTCATGAAGCCTAATGTGTTCCTGTGAATTACTCCATTACCTGGGAAGATCCATGTGGATGTGGCTGCTCACGCTGCTCTTGGCCAAGCTGGAGCCTGTGCCTCAGAGTTTGCAATTAAAGCCAGCCATTCATTCTTCTCCAGTGTCCATTGCAAGGTGTAAATTGTTCTCAATAAGAATATATTTTGGAGTCTCAGGAACAAACCTCCCTCGTTATCACCATTTTCCCTATTTTCTTCCTCTGTGAAGGCTGCTGTGGTTACAGGCACTGTGGACAGGCGAGTGGAGGAGTTGCTGTGTTTTAGGAGCTCTTCTGCCCTGTGATTTGCACAGATGTGTTTTAATTAATGAATTTAGCTGGTGTGGGGCAGAGGGAGCATCCAGAGCTGGGACCACAGCCCAGCACATGGGGATACCCCATTGCCCCCAGTGCTCCTCTGGCTCGGGCACGGCAGAAATAAACACATTTTATTGTGGTGGTGTTTGGCAGCAGCCCCTCAGTGCTGTTTTTCAGCAGTGAGTTGGCTCTAACCTGCTCCCACACAGCCATAAAATGGAATCTTTGTGTAGGGGGGGCCTGGAGAGAGCTGGAGAGGGGCTTTGGATGAGGGCCTGGAGTGCCAAGGGGGAATGGCTGCCCACTGCCAGAGGGCAGGGATGGGTGGGATTTTGGGCAGGAATTGTTCCCTGGGAGGGTGGGCAGGGCCTGGCACAGGGTGCCCAGAGCAGCTGTGGCTGCCCCTGGATCCCTGGCAGTGCCCAAGGCCAGGCTGGACACTGGGGCTGGAGCAGCCTGGGGCAGTGGGAGGTGTCCCTGCCATGGCAGGGGTGGCACTGGGTGGGATTTGAGGTCCCTTCCAACCCAAACCATCCAGGGATTTTATTGGTACACCGTGGCACAGAGTCCAGTCCAGCCTTCATTTGCATTGCCAAAACTGCAGCATTTTGCTCACAAATTCACTCTTGTTTCTTCAAGGCCTCAAAAACCTTGTCCATTCTTAATCATAGCTACAAGGAGATAATTCCTACATTCCTTACCATGGTTTAAACCAGGCTGCTGGGAAACAAAGAGTGATTACACGTTTCTCCTCTTCCAAATGAATACTCATTCTGTTCATTTTTCCTACCCAAGAAGCAACATTCATCAGCCTGAGTGAATAATTTCAGAATTCCTGAGTCTGTAAAGAAGCCCAAAGCTGGTGTAGAGTAGGTCTTGTAGAGTGATTTTTCATTATTAAATTTCCATTATTATTTCCATTATTATTGTCTCAATTCCCTTTTTTTTTTTTAATTTTTTTTATTTAGTTTTGGCCCGTTTTTGTTGAATCATGGAATATCCTGACTTGCAAGGGACCCAGAAGGATCATGAAACCCAACTCCTGGTCCTGCACAGGGCAATCGCATCAATCCCACCCTGTTCCCACAGACATTGCTCCCATTGTGCTGGTTGGCCCCCATTCATCACACTGGTCATAACCTTTAAATACTTACATGGTGGCACCACACCTCTTGCTCTGGACTGCATAACTTAGTTTAACATTTCCTCCAGAACTGAGATTTTTTCTGAAATACTGTTTTAGTTGTTTTTAATTAGATTCTACTTACGGCTTCAAAAATTCATCTTTATTTTTTGGCTGCAGAGTGAAGTGCAGTATTTCAGGGAGTGACTGCTCAGAGGGGGCATGGTGGGCAATGACTAGGTTAGCCCTGCAAGGTTCTTGGTATCTTTTTCACTCAATGCTTATTTGGATCATATTTCCCTGCTTTTTGAGGCTGTTGTGAGAAAATTTTAAAAACTGCTTTTTTTCTGCAGTCTGGGTATGTCACTGTCCTGTCTGTGAGGCCCACATTTAATCTTGCAGATAATGATTTTCTTTATCATCATGATCTCTCATGATTGTCAGTTTTATCACATTCATATTCTACCTAATTATTAATAAGTACAAGTTTGAAAAACAACAACAGTCACAGGCCAGGGGAAGGTGGAAGGGACTCTCTGAGCTGCTTTCTGGGTGGATAATGGATTTTTTTCCATTCTAACAGCTTCATTCTGCACTTGTTCACGACCCTCCTGTCTTGCTGGTTTGGACTATTTCTCTTAATTCATCAAAATTATTTTTATTTCTGATTTTTTCACGTAAGCTGCTTGGACCCTATGTACTTGGTGTACATTTGATTTATAAGGATGCTCTCCAATCAATTCAACCAGACATTGGAAAAGCTGGAGGTGTAATGTCATCCCAGCTGGCAGCTGGTATTTGAAGTTCATCTTACTGGCATTAAAACACAAAGACTGGGGTTTCCAGTTCACATTACTGCACAGCGCTACTTCCCTCTGAGCTCCCTGCTGCCCTTGTAACCAGGCAGTAAAAACCCTGCTTAAATTTTTTAAAACTTTTCTTGGTGTCCACCTTAGACTCCGTTAATGCAAACTGTATTTCCCTCTTTTTTTATGAGAGTGTCACAGCAAAGGTATATAAAAATCTTGATAAAGTCAGTATATATTTCCCCTACTGCTGCCCCCCCTCCTTATCCATGAGGCCAATTATCTTGTCAAAGGAAAAGATTAGATTTGTTTGGTGGTTTATAACCTTATGAACCTGAGATGCTTATAAATATTTTAATAATTTGTTCCATTATCGCTCCCAATATCAAAGTTTGACTGGTCTATAATTCCTTCCTGTCTCCTTTTCCCCCGGCTTTGTAAATCCTCAGGGACCTCGTCTGTGCTCCAGGAGCTGTCAGAGATGGTCACTAACTCCTCACTGCTTTATCCTGTGCCAGTGAACTGTTACACCAGCAATTAGGAACTGGAGACTGGTTTCAGGAGAAAGTCCTGGGGCATCCAGGAGGTTTATTTATGACAGTGATGTTTCCTGTTTGGGAAGGTTGAATATTTGTCATCAGAAGCAGTTGATGGATTCTTTCAGGGAACAGGAGTGGTTGGAGGAGTTTGATGTGTAAATGTGGATTTAACTACAGTTTTTAATCCTAATTTAGGGAGTTGGCTCGCATCTCTCAGCTGCACAGGTATGTTAATAAGGATTTAAAAGTACATTGCCCAGTAAAACACAGAATGCACCACATCAGTTCATACACCTTCACCTCGGGCTGATTGCTGTGAATTAAATCTCATCTGGGTGGTTTTATGCAGCCAACATGTAATGCAAAACCCTGTGGTGGGATCATTCTTAACTAAATTTCATAAATTCATGGGATATTTTGGCAGTTTTGGTTGTCTAAAGTACCCACTGAGGCTTGGAGAAACTGAGGTGTGGTTTCTAAAGCTGGGTTGCCCATGCCCTTTGTCGCGGGTGCAGATGTTGCTCCCCTTGGGCAGAAAACATCTGGATCTTACAGACCCTGAGTGTTTCCTGCCCCTGGGAGTCTGTGATGTTCCCACTGCTGTGGACACTGCCCGTGGAGGGTTTGTCCTCAGTTCTCTATCAGTTTTATCATGTTCATATCCTACCTAATTGTAAATAAGTTCACACATTCTGAAGCAACAACAAGTACAGAACAGGTGAGGCTGGAAGAGATTCTGAACTTTGCCAGGTGAGCAATTGATTTTTCTATTCCTCCTGGTTATGATCTGCACTTGATCATGACCCTCCTGTCTCGCTGGTTTGGATTATTTCTCTTAATTCTTCAAAATAGCTTTGATTTCTGATTCTTTCACCTAAGCTGCTTGAACTGTATCTGGGAGTAGTTTTTGGAGACATGTCCAGGGGGATGTAGCTGGTGCTTTATCCCAGTTAAGCCATACTGGTGCAGCCTGGTTGTCTTTAAGACGAGGAAAAAAGGGGAAGATTTATCTTCTGTAGTCCATCCTGTGTGCTATTCATGTCAAGTATCATTTAGACTTTGCCATAAATAAAACCCATAAATATTTCAGTGGAAAGTTGCCCATATTATCCTTTCAAATCAGTTTCCCTCTCCATTTGTGCAGCAGAATTTGTATCTTGCCCCTGCACCTCCAGTGCTGCAGCTTACTGGGAAGCGAGTCTATGCACATGTTTGTGCATATATCTTGTGTATCTGCTTAAATAATTAAATTGGATCTCCATGATAACGTTCTGTGCACCACAGCAGTGTTTTTACCACAGTAAGTACCCCAGCAAGAGCCAGGATGTCACAGTAGTGTTGCTGTGTGTGGTTCTACCTCAGCAAAGAGTTGTTCCAGTCAGTGATGCAAGGACTACACTTGTTTTAACGAGGGATTCCTAATGACTAAACCATGATGAATATTGAATACTTCTAATAATGAGCTTTATTGTGCAGTACCGTGGTTTTTCACACAGAACAGGTATCTCAGAACTCGAAATGAATGGGTGCAAAGCTTTGTTCTTGTGCAGTTTAGAAGTTCAGCGTGGTGCTGGGACGTTTTTAGGGACTTACAGGAAGGAGCTGGGTTTGTTGTCCTGCAGGGCTTTAAGAAATGTGTTAAACCCAGGGCAAAGCCTTGGTGCTCCTGCAGAGATGGGCCTCGAGCAGAGCCTTGGGGGTCTTCACACCCATTTTGTAGAATCACGGAATGATTTGGGCTGGATGAGACCTCAGGGATCATCCAGTGCCACCCCTGCCATGGCAGGGACACCTCCCATTGTCCCAGGCTGGTCCCAGCCCCAGTGTCCAACCTGACCTTGGGCACTGCCAGGGATCCAGGGGCAGCCACAGCTGCTCTGGGAATTCCATCCCAGCCCCTCCTCACCCTCATAGCCAGGAATTCCTTCCCAAAACCCAATCCATCCCTGCCCTCTGGCAGTGGGAGCCATTCCCTGTGTCCTGTCCCTCCATCCCTTGTCCCCAGTCCCTCTCCAGCTCTCCCGGAGCTCCTTTAGGCCCTGGCAGGGGCTTGAAACTCTCCCTGAAATTTATCCATCTCTGCCCAGGAAGGAGTGGGCTGAAGCAGGGAACTCATCCTGCAGAGGCACAACCCTTCCATGAGATCATCTCTTGCCAGGATCCTGCGTTACGGAGCAAAACGGGAGAGAACATTTTTTTCCCCACAGATCTTTAA
>JADMLD010001290.1:630000-637500 GCA_017589585.1 Phylloscopus whistleri
TGCATGCAGCCCTTGAATCCATGTCAGATAGTCCCCAGATCCTAAAAGGTTGGCTACCCCTGAGATAAGGCATCATGTTTAATGGCCTCGATTTTTCTTTTAAGTGTTTATTTTTATCATACCTCCATGAAATGTCGGCGTGCCGGCCGCGCCGGTATTAAAATCATTTAGCTAATTTGTGGGGGGATGTGTTCTGGTGTGCCAGAAGGTGTTTATAAGGAGTAAATTTAAAATAAAAAAAAAAAAAAATTGAGGGATAAAAGGCTCATTTTGATCACATTTAATCTTGCAGAAAGTATTTCAAAGAAACACTCAAACACTAGAGGTAAATGGAAGGGAGATGATGCTTTTATTGCCCAGTTAGGTAAATGGTGTTACGTTGATTATTGTGGGCTGTCATATCATTGGCACATAAATGGTTGGTGGGAAATGGTCTCATCTGAGGGAATATTTTCTGTTTGCATTGCAATAATCTGGATGGCACATATTGTATGTGAAAGGAATGAGCAGCAGGTTCCTCCTACAGCGCCTCTTCAGGTCTGTAATTAAATCAGTGTTTTGATTAACAGCGCCATTGCTAACCATGTAAAAATGATGACTAGGTGTTAGATTATTTTTATTTATTTATTTTTAAGCAGATTTGGGTTTGTTTTTTTTTAAGTAAAGGGAAATAGGGATCTGGCTGAGGATTGTGTTTTGGATCCATGGGGTCTATAATGTGGAGGGGCTGGGAGCTGGCAGCAGAGCTGGGGAACATCCACCTGCCCGGCACCCTGGGTCCCATACAGAGCTCTGCCCACGGCTGGTTTTGGATAAGACCAGGGAAAAAAAAAAAAAAAAAAAAAAAAAAAAAAAAGGGAAAAACGGGGCTGATTTGATTTTAATTAAAAATTGGATAACCAGATGTCAATAAGGAAAAGGCTATATAAAAAGTGTTTTTGCAGATAAAAAAAATAAAAATAAAAATAAAAATAAAAATAAAAATAAAAATAAAAATAAAAATAAAAATAAAAATAAAAATAAAAATAAAAATAAAAATAAAAATAAAAATAAAAATAAAAACAAACACCAAGAAAAAAAAAGGAGGAAAACAAACAAAAAAAATCACTATTTTAGCTTGTAGACATTATCATCCGTCTGGGAAGAAGAGTGAGAGTGAGGGATATACAATGAAAAGCCACCAACCCGATACTCCCACAACAGAAAGCCTGTTTAGAGGGAGACAGAAGAAAAAGCAAAGTTCAATGAAGATTACCGAGGAAAGAAAAAAAAAAAAAAAAAAAAAAAAAAAAAAGAAGAAGAAGAAGAAACTGCCTCCCTCCCTTTCTGTGCCGCTTTGGCTGTGGCCGTTCGTATGCAGGGCAGGGCAGGAGCCCCGGCGGAGGGGCCGGCGGTGGCCCCGAGCGCGGAGGGAGGCCGGGGGTTCCAGTAGGCTGGGTCGGGAGGCAGCGCTGACAGCCCGGCCGTCCCCCGGGACCCCGCGCTCCGCAGAGAGCAACCCAGCCATGGGCCCCTTGTGCCAGGCCCGGCTGTGCTGGGAAATCCGAGTTTTGGGGGAGATGGAGGAGAGGGGGTTGTGTTGGAGTGCTGGGGGATCGGGGTTTTCGGCGGCTGTGGGGTGAGCGTCGCCGCTCGTCGCCCAGAGAAGTGGGGTGTGCTGGTGAGGGGGCTTAGGCTGATGGTAATGGTCAGATCCAGGAGATTTCTAGGTTGATTTGATTTGATTTGATTTGATTTGATTCCCTTGTCAGAGCAGGAGAAATCCAGCTCCAGCTGGACGTGCAATCCCAATAAGGAAAGCCAGGCTTAGGTGCAGCCATATCTGTTGTCTGGGTTTTTTCTGTTCTCCTCTGTCTCTTTAAGAAGTTTTTCTAAAGTTCCATTTCAGCCTTTTGTGTTTACCTTTTGCAATGGAGTCTTTCAGGATTTTCACATAAACAACCTATTTGTTATTGTAATCGTCTTTTTATGTTTACATTCTTCTCGTAAGGCGGAGACCGTTGATGGACTGTTGGGTTGCCCAGTGTGGTTGGAGAGGAAGATTTTCTTCCTCCAATCCATGGTCACTGTTAGAATTCTATAAATGTTGAGGTTTGTAAATAAACTTCCCTTTTTGCCTTGGACATCTCAGTGTGTGAGTGTCCAGCCAGGATTTGTGAGCATTGTTTGACCCTGCCTGCGGACCTGCAGATCCTCTGTCCTCGCTCCTGAGTGTGTTTGTGCCCTTGGCGTGTGCCGCCTTCATGGGCCATGGGGAAAGGCTGGCACACCTGGCAAACCCCCCTGTGACGCCCTGGGGCTCTCTGGGATCTCCAGGTGAGGTGTCCATGGCACAGTGTGGAGCCCGAGGCTGGGAGGATGGGTGGAGGGGGGACAGTGGGGACACCTGCCAGAGGGGCTGCAGTGAGTACACCAGGAAACAGCTGCTAACAAAGCACCAGGAATGAGCCAGGATATCGAATCCAGAATCATTCAGGTTGGAAAAATCCTCCAAGACCCCGTCCCCAGCACTGCCATGGCCACCAATGTCCCATGTCCCCAAGTGCCACATCCACAGCTCTTAAATCCCTCCAGGGATGGGGATTCCACCACTGCATTGTACAGCTGGGCCAGGCCTGGGCAGCCCTGTCCATATGCAGGAATTCTTCTGAATATCCAATCTAAACATGCCATGGCACTCACTGGAGGGACAAAGGATGGGGCAGAGGAAGGGATCACACTCTGCAGAAGGTGGGGTGGGTATTTTTCCACAGAGACAAAGCTTCTCCCAGTGCACTGCAGACTTGCTGTTCTCTTTTTTCCTGTCTGGCTTCCTGTGGCATTAAGGCTGATGTGATCGTGCTGTTGGGTCCTTCTCGTTTCCTTTTTTTCCAGTTACTTCTGAGTTTGATGGATGGCCTCAGCCCGGTGTGACCAAGGGCTAGGAACATGATTATATTCCTCCAAACCCCAGGCAGGCTGGTGTCCACGAGCAGGACAGCCTGGAGCACCCCTGCCTCTTCGGGGACATGGGTGGGGAGGGCCTTTGTGGACACTCAGTCTGGGGAGTGTGGTTCAACGGGCATCAAATTTAATGAATCTATTAATCTATTAATTGCAATACTCGTGGAGCAGCTCCCCAACAGCTGTGGAGGGATTTTCCCAAGCCCTTCGCAGCAGGTTCCTGCCGGTGGCGGGTTGATAGTCCCGCCAGATATCGCCGTGCTCTTCAGCTCCATCAACCATCCACTGTCTCTTTTTGGTCCTTTTATGAATCCTGAGCTAAATTGCAAATCCCAGCCTAAGTGTGTGTTTGTCTGTCTTATCAATAATGCATCGCCCCGAAGTGGGGAAGGGGGAGCCACAAGTGAAACTGCCCACGGTAATTCAGGGCTATAAATCATATTTCCTGTTGGGTTTGGAGGCTGAGACTGGCTCAGCAAGGTGGTTTGTGCCACTTTATTGTGATACTTCAGGAATGTTTTTTTATTTACCCCATTCCTCTATGTGTGTGTGTATATATGTATTTATATATCTATATATATATATATCTTCCTGCTTCCTTTTCAGCTGTCAGTAGAGGGTGAATCTGCAAAAAGTATGAGCTTTCTTTTCGTAAGGCAGACACAGATTGCCTCCAATTTCAGGAGCCTTGTACAAAATCGTCAAAAGAAATTACAGAATTTTATTTTTTGGAAGAAATGCAGAGCCATGGGTTGTTTTCCACATTTGGGACCTCACTGAGATGCTGATCTGCAAAACATTTTGTGTCTAGTGGTGCATGTCTAGTGTTCAACTCTTATTTGCTTTCCTGCAAGTCTGGCCTGAGCTAAAACATGATTTTCAAACGAAACATTAAAAAAGGATAAAGAACCAGATATTCTCTTACTGGTATTTAAACCCATCCTGGGGTCTCAGGCTCTGGGGAAGACTCTCCCCAAACTCCTCAGCACTAATGGTGGGATCAATGGATGTTTTCAGAGGTGGATATTTTCTTTGTCCAGTAGTATTTGCAAGTAAACACTTCTTGAAACTACAAATTTATATACTATTCAGACTTCAAAATTAACATTTTCTCTGGCATAAGCACGGTTTTCACCTCTGTTTTTTAATTTAACTACTTGTGTTTTGCAAGGAGGCACCTTCTTGTTTCTTAATCCTGTTGGCCAGCTGGAAGGATCCTGATTCTGACGAAATCATAGAGTAGAATCACAGAACCATTAAGGTTGGAAAAGATCTCTGAGTTCATCAGGTCCAGCTTTCACCTGAATACCACCATGCCCACTAATAAGATATATTAAATAATGAATGTCTAAAGCAGTCCTGACATCAGTGATATGCTCTCAGCAGACATCATCCCCAGCATCTTCCAAATTAGCAAAACTTGGACATTTTATTTTCTGGAGGAATCCTTTTGGGGGTTGTATCTACCTCAACACCTCTTGGTGACATCAAATTCACTTTAATGTCACTTGTACTTGCCATAGAAGCATTAAGGTGGGAAAAGATCATTCAAAACATCAGGTCCAACCCTTAGTCCTTCTGCTGTTGGGTTTGTCCTATCCCAGACTGAGGTTATCCCATCCCAGGCATGCTGCTGGGATAATTTCCACTCAATTTCCCAGTGCAATGGGAAAATGTGGAGAGCCACAAAAACATCTGGTTCAATACATTATTTTAGGGCAATCCATGGGATTGAACCCACCTCAGCCCCACTGCAGGAAAAAAAAGTTGAGCTTCTAAGGAATGCATATGGAAGGACTTATTTCTGCTGTAAAGATTTCCTGACAAGCAGAAATATAATGCTTTTTGAAAACCTCATTAGAAAATCAATTATATCGTGACACTTAATGTTGGGTTATTTACAAGCGAGATGTCTTGTTGGGGAAAGAAAACACAATAAAAATTCACACTTAATCCAGAAAAACGGGGGAGCATAAAGAAGAGTTAGGTTGTGTTATTAGCATGTTCAAAGGAGCAATTACCACAGAGCAGAGGGTTTGTGTTCCATCAGGAGCAGCAGCAAGGTCTGATGGTGGAGGGACATGAGGTTTCACCCCCTCAGAGGGAAAAGGGCTGAGAGATCCTTTCAGGGCAGATAATAATGAGCTTATTTATGGCTTTGTGTTGATGCCCAGTGCCCAGGTCATGCTCCTCCTCTTGCTTTTCCTGGTGGAATCATTAAGGTTGAAGAAGACCTCTGAAATCACCAAGGCCAACCATCATCCAGCTCCATGTTCACCACTAACCAGGTCCTCAAGTGCCACATCCACACGTTTTTGAACACTTCAGGTGACTCCTTCACTGCCCTGGGCAGCCCCTTCAACGCTTGACAACCCTTTCCATGGAGAAGTTTTTCCTAATATTCAACTTAAACCTCCCCTGGCACAACTTGAGGACGTTTCCATCTCACAACCCTCGATTTCTTTGGGTTTAAATGCCTTCAAAAAGAAAAGCTCACCTTGGCACCTGGGGAATGGCTGCTGGGAGGCTCTGGTTGCTAAACCAGCAGCTTTCTTTGGAGAAAAAATAGGGGAAACTCTTCCAATTTCATGGAATCACAGAATGGTTTGGGTTGGAAGGGACCTTAAAGCTCATCTCTTTCCAGCCCCTGTGCCATGGGAAGGGACACTTTCCAAATTTCTGTGCTGCTAATTAGGAACATATGACCCCAATTGTTGACTTTTTTTCTTAGCTGTAACAGTCTTTAGGACTGGGCTGTTTTCTTCAAATGGAAAATACTTGATCTGAAGCAGAAAATGTTGTTTGTCATGCAAATATGAGCAAGATGCAGCTAATCTAATATCCCCCGCATTGTTCACACTGAGGGAACTGCAGAAAAAGGCAAATTTCTAGCTGAAATCCTTGTCTTACATAGCCTGCAATCTGAGTTTGCATCAGATGCTGAACTAGTGGTGCCTGTTTCCTGCAGAGTTAAACCTAAAATGTGTAACTACAGGCTCATGTGTTGTGTTTGTGGCAGAAAAGAAATATTATGTATTCTCATCTTTCATTCTGCACGATGCCTGTGGTAGTCCACTGTCTGTAGCTGTAAAGTTTCTGTGCTTTCCCTGGTTTTTAATTTAAAAATCCATGGGATTGATACATTTACTTCGTAATTGAATAATTAGGCCATGAAAAGAACATTTTTGGCAGTAATTAAATCGAGGAAAGGTGACTTGAAACATCAGAGGAGCATCGGAGGTGAGGCTGAAGGATTCTACAGGGAAGACAGAGGCTTGGGACAAAGGATGGAGGGACAGGACACAGGGAATGTTCCCACTGCCAGAGGGCAGGGCTGGGTGGGATTTGGCCAGGAATTGTTCCCTAGGGATGTGGTGAAGGTCTGGGGTGGAATTCCCAGAGCAGCTGTGGCTGCCCTGGATCCCTGGCAGTGCCCCAGGCCAGGTTGGACACGGGCTGGGAGCAGCCTGGGACAGTGGGAGGTGTCCCTGCCATGGCAGGGGTGGCACTGGGGGGGATTTAAGGTCCCTTCCAATCCAAACCAGTCTGGGATTCCCTGAAGACAGGACTCACTTGTTTTCCTCCAGTTTCAGTAATCTCCTCATGAACAGGCTGCAGTGCTATAGACTTGATTTTAATTTTTTGTACTATTAACAGTAGTATGAGCAGTACTGTTTGGGGGGTGACTGCTCTGGAAGGGGGAAGACTCATTCTTGCTTCTAAGAAACTGCAGAAGTTTCTGTCAGAGCATTGTGTGTGTTTTTGTTAGGAATAGATGTTTTTCTCCCTCTTTTGACCTCTCTGCTCACCCCTAAAACTGCTTTGAAACTGGTTTTCTTTTTTTTCTTTTTCTCACTTTCCTATGAGTAATCAACTCTTTCTTTTCGTTCTCTAAAACTCAAGAAGAAAAATGCAGTGTCAGTGAGACAGGATGAGGGCAGATAAGACCGACTCTCCTCAAATTCATTTCTTTTGGAGAATTCAGATATCTTGTTTGTGTGCTGGGGGTAGACTTGACCTGTGGGACTGAAAATTTGAGCATCTGAAGACATCTGAAATCTGAATTTTGGCTGAGTTACCCTCATTCTTTGCCAGGCTGGCAGCACAGGGGCAGGTCCTGGATGTCTGGAAAGGAGAAGTACCAGGGACAAGCTTGGGATGCTCCTGCAAAGGGCAGTGCCAGGGTCACTGTGCCTGTCCTCATGTGCCACCATCCCCTCCACAGAGGGAGGCTTCTCCTCCGTCAGGGAGCTGCTCCTCATTTTCTTCTCCGTGGTGTTGGATAAAACATTGGAGAGGATGGGGGTGGAGATGGGGATATGGAGGGATTCCTAGGGGGACAGTAGGGACCCTGCCAGCATCCCTGTCAGCCTGGCAGCATTTCTGCAGTGAATTTCCAGACCTTGATCACCACAGGCCAGAGCAGCTCCTCTCATCGGTGAGGCCCGAGCTGACCACAGGAAGAGGAGCGATAAATTTAGATTATTTTGTCATCTGTAGGTCATTATTGGAATTATAGCAGCTGGCTGCTAGGTCATAAAGTTACTCTGACAGGTC
>JADMLD010001290.1:642500-662500 GCA_017589585.1 Phylloscopus whistleri
AGCTTTTCCTCCTGGATGCAGAGGATGCAGAGATGGCCTGTGGCAGGGGAGGGCTCTCTTGGCATGTGCAGAAGGGCCCATCCTGCCAGAGCCTGCCCAGAGGTGACAGAAGCACTGTGGAGGGTTGGGAAGAGCAAACAAGGAGTGCTGGCAAACATTGATCCAAATGAAGGAAAATAAATACTCTTTATTCTTTGTTCTCCCCGCTGGTGTATTTTTGTGGTTGAGGCCAAATTGGCCAGAGGTACAGCCGGTTCTTGTCTGGGTGGTGCCATTTTGGGGGAGATCCCGCTGATGTGGGTGGCAGCAACCTCAAAGCCCTGCAGAAAGGCTTTGGAGAGCTCTATTAACTATGCAGTTTTAATTGGGATATATTAGTTTTTCTGAGGTGCTCTAAGGTGTCCCTGGAGTCTCCTGTTCTCCAGGTGAACACCCCCAGCTCTCCCAAGCCTGGCTCCAGAGCAGTGGGGCTCCAGCCATGGAGCATCTTTGTGGCCTCTGGACTCACTGCAACAGGAGATGCTCAGGGGTCACAGACTTTACACCCACGCTGGGAACTCGCTTTGAAAAACGTCCTGGCGAGTTGAATTCTTAAGAGGTTCCTGATTTATCTGTATCTTAATTCATTTTAATAGGCTGGAGGATCTGCAGGTGCTGTTGATTGTAATTCTCGGTGCTCACTGTCATCTGGAATTCATGCGCTGACGCGCGTCAAGGTGGACATCCAAAGTCAGGGCCCAGTTCCAATAATTCAGCCTTAAGTTTTTGTCCTTCAGTGTCCCCGTGCACCAGATCAGAGACCTGGGTCTTGCAGTGTGAGGGTTGTAATGTGTATTTTAACTCCCTTAGGCTTGGTGGGTTGTTTTTTGGGTTTTTGGTGTTTTTTTTTCTTTAATCCATGCATAATTGGGATTATATCTACCTGAGATGTGTAGAGAAAATGTAAATTTGACTTGAGATACCAGTTAGCAATTGGGTTATGGGTGCTGAGCAGGGCTGGTGGGTTTGTGGCCATTGCAGAGGGCTGGGGATGGTGGTGAGTCCCCAGAGGCAGCGAGGACAGCGGCACAGCGCAGGGAACGCGGTGCGCGGTGTAAGGGTCCCCTGCAGCCAGCCCCAACACAGTTAATTGCCTGTGATAAAACCGACCTCCCAGGTCTGATGGGAGACTCCTTTTATATAAGAAAGAAGTGTTTTGTAACAATTTCTTGTAAGTGCTAAAATTAACTGACTTTCTTTTAACCTAATTAAAGCTAGGACTGATGATATCACCTATGGTTAATGTTGCCGAACATCTCGGGCAGAGTGTGCTCCCGCTTGGAACTTGGCTCCAGTTCTGCTTCCTGCTTTCAAACATTTAATGTGAAGCATCTGCTCGGTTGTTGCTGGTTCAGGGTGTGCTCCATCTCCCCCCTTCTCAATCTAGAACAGGGTGGTCCTTTCCAGCACAGAAGATGCACAGAAATTGGGCTCTTTTTTATCTTTTCGGTAAAATTTCCGGCCGTTCTGCTGCCAAACCTACTGATTTGGAACGGAAATGTTTATGAAGGGGGTCACTCTGATATTAGGAATATTTGTGCTCTCTCAATAGGGCCCAGCTGTTGGTCTTTGAAGGGTTTCATTCATGGAGGGGAGTGGGTGTCTCTGGGGAAGGTCCCTGGGCTGATAGAACTCCCGGTGCTGATGAGCACCAGAGCTGACTGTGGTTGTCTTGGCCTGGATGATTCCTGCTAACACAAATGAGGATGAAATCTGGAGGGGCCAGGAATTAGTCTGGAAAAGCTGTGGGTGGGAAGCAGGAAGAAAGCAGTACTGGGATGGGTGAGCAGTGTGGAGGCAGAGGAGGAAATCTTCAGCAGAGCAGTAAGGTCAGACTGAGCAGTCAAGAGATGGTCCAGACCGTGTGAGGTCAGCAGGGTGGTGGTGGCCAGCCTAGGAAAAGGGCAGAACTTTGAAGGTGGGTTAAGGAGAGGACTGTGGACAGGAGTGACAGGACACAGGGAATGGCTTCACACTGCCAAAGGGCAGGGATAGATGGAATACTGGGGAGAAATTCTTCCTGGGAGGGTGGGGAGGTCCTGGCCCAGAACAGCTGTGGCTGCCCCTGGATCCCTGGCAGTGCCCAAGGCCAGGCTGGACACTGGGGCTGGGACCAGCCTGGGACAGTGGGAGGTGTCCCTGCCCATGGCAGGGGTGGAACAAGATTATGTTTAATGTCCCTTCCAACCCAAACCATTCTGGGCTTGAGGGAAGGAGGGTGGCATGGAACAGACAACAAAGGACACTGGCACGGCACAGGAAAAGACTGAGGTGGTTGAAGAACCAGAACTTTGTGGTTGTCCTTCCACCTGGCTGTTGTTTCAACAGAGCTCTTTGTTCCTAATGGGATTCACTGCTGTGAAAACACAATAAATGCTCAGGGAAAGGGAGCCAAGCCCACACACACAGAGTATTGTTTTCCTTGGATGTGTTTCAGGTGTTCCTCGGGAAGTCACCGCCGTGGTCTCGCAGTGCCACATCCCAGGGCAGGATCTTGTTTGAAATCTGTGTCTCCCTGTATAGGATTCCAATCAAAACTTTAATGGTCCGGGGCAGTGAGTAGCATTTAATGACCTTCAGTGCTATCACTTGAGTCTTTTGGGCATTGACATTGATTTTCCTTATCTTGGCATGTGGAGACAGGAGTCTCACTCCATCCTTTGAAGTGTTTGCTGGTGCACACCAGGAGCAGGGAATAAGCAGGGAGCAGCTTTGCAGGGATCATGGGCTTGGGCAAGCCCAGTTTGGCCCCCATGTTTAATGTCATTAATTGCAAAAGTCGGGAAAAAATGAGCCTATTTGGTTATCTTTGTATTTACTCAAGAGGTGTGTGTATTTATTGCTTATTGTATCAATAATTTAATCTATTAATGTATTATGCAATTAATTATATATTTATTTGTTATATTATTTATTTGGAACTTATATCATGCATATGATGCCTAAACCCCTGTGCAGGTGCTTCTTTCCCGGGGTTAAAGAGAGGATGCAGAATTTCTCACCAGTCAGAGCAGTAAGAATTTGCATCCTCCAGAACAGATAAAAACAGAATAAGGAAAAACATTGCACAGGTTGTATGACAAGGACTAAGTCTGACTCAGCTCTGGCTTCTTGTGTTCTCCCCTAAATGCATCAATTTTTTCCTTAATAGGTCTTAAAAGGAGCAGTGTCGGGGCTGTTCGACAGGAATTGGGGGTTATTGCTGTTTCCTGCAGCTCTCATCCCTTCTTTAATCTCTCCCTCCCATCATAGAGCCACTTCATTTATAAGCAGCTAAATTAAACTATGTCAGGATGTGCTAGCCCATGAATTTTAAACCTAAAAAGGCGCTTTGTTCGTTGATGCAGTTGTGGGGAAGAAAGGCAGCAGAGCCGCCCGGCTATTTGAACTCTTTATTTGCCACATTTACAATATTAATAACACTGTTTCCAGAAGTTGTCACATCAAGTAAAAGATCTTCATTCCGGGCTGTCTTTTGGGGCCAAATCGAGACTGGATGCATGCATTTAATAAATTGTAGTCTCAAGTAGTCATTTTGGTAAATAATTAGCTTGGGTGGAAGAATAAGTTAGCATATTGTATGCATCTAATGCTGCAAATGTACACCCAGCAAACTTTGCTATTAATCAACAGTCAAGCACTGTAAGTTGGGTCTCATACATAATGAATTGTCCTTAAACCTCCTGGGCTTCATTGATAGAAAAATAAGAGAAAACACCAGTGTAGTAGGCTTTGGAATAAAATTTAACGAGATTGCTCTGCATCCCGTAATCGGTTTGGAGTCATTAGAGACCAGATAATTCAGCTGCAGTTTTGGGGTGGCTTTAGCCTTCATCTATCAAAGAAAGGCTGCTTAAATGACATTTAGGTGTGGATAAAATACATTTTTACTTAATTTCACAATGAAAATATCGACTGGCTCTGTGTTGCTGTGGAACAAATAAGGCTGCCTCACTAAGTGCCATTTTAATGTTAATTTCTGTGTGCTAATCATCACTGATGCTTCCTTTTGAAAGGTGACACAGCAGCTATTTCTCTAAGAGAAAATTAGTTTGGGAAGATAAGCACAGATCTATATAATTGTAAGAAGAAGACAGCCTTCAGTTTTCAGATAGTGCAACTTTTTTCTGTGATGAACTCACATATGGGAGAGTTATGTGCCAACTTGTTTTTGGTCATTTGCTGATAAAACAAAAAAATGCCATTTAAAGAGCAATAATTTTAAAATTATTCTGGCCCCTCATATGTATTTCATGGCAAGAGTTACTATTCAAGCCCTAGAGGATCAACAGTGACTTCTCTGGCAAATGTGAAAATCCTAAACTCTGGTTTAGGAGCTCTGTTATTAACTATTTTACATATATATATTATATGTATATATATTATATCTATCTAAATAAAATTATTAAGAATTATCTATACTAATGACCCTCATGGAGCTCTGTACTGACAGTCACCAGGCTCTTCCCACTGTTAGGGAAGAAAATCATTTAAAAAAAAAAGGTAAAATTACAAAAGGACAAAATTTTAAATTATGAAACATCATGAAAAATTAAAAATTAAAAAGTCAGAATTAATAATGAAGTAATCTGGGTCTGCCCACATGGTACCAATGGCATTTTGTTGACACCAGGCTAGGAGGAGTTGCAATCTTTTTGTAGTTGAGGAGATTTTTTCAATTCTGTCTTAAACAAAAAGAAAACATTGAAAATTTTAAAATTGAAGTAAAGGGGATTCTTCAGTGGCTCCGTTTCTAAACCTCTCCTTAGGCAAGGCACAGGAAGGTGAGGTGGGTTTGATGCCAAGTGATAAAACACTCAGGTGTGTGTGACTGCAGGCAGTGGAAGTGGGATTTGGATGTTACATTCAACCAATCAATTATATCTAATATTATCAATATTATCAATTAATATGAATAAGAAATTTAAATAATATTAAATATGCCTTATTAATAATTTTCTCGATTACAATGTTGCATATTCTATATAATATTTAAATTTTTAATATTTAGAATATTTTATAAATAGACATCTATTTTATAAATATCTTATGGGAGCTGCTATGACATTCTGATGGCATTTATTTATCCTGAGGAAGCTGCCAGCTCCTGATTTTCCCTCAGGGAATGTGCCAGCAGAGTCATTCTGGTACATCCCCTTCCTCTCAGCACAGCTCAAGGTCCACCTTGTTTCCCTCAAGTTTCTGGAGGACTGATGTTATCTGGGTTTTTGCTGTTCTCCTCTGTCTCTTTAAGGAGTTTTCTAAAATTTCATTTTTAGCCTTCTGTGTTTACCTTTTGCAATGGAGTCAGACACAATTTTATATAAATAACCTTTTGTTATTGTAACCATCTAACCATGTTTGCATTCTTCTCATAAGGAGGAGAGAATTGATGGACTGTTGGGTTGCCCAGTGTGGTTGGAGAGGAAGATTTTCTTCCTCCAATCCACAGTCACTGCTGGAATTCTATAAATGTTGAGGTTGTAAATAAACCTCCTCTTTTTCTGCCTCGGACATCTCAACGTGTGGGTGTCATTTCTTTGTGTCCTGTGCGACACACTGAGGCAAAAAGCAGCTCAGAAATAAACAATGACCATGCTGCCACTCCAGGACGTGTCTGCTCCCAGCATTTCTCCGGTTTCCATCCTGGCTGAGCCATTTGGGATGATCCCCAAGCCAATCCTCTGCTTACATGTTTATTTTGGAAGCGCCTTAGAAACTTCCAGTTCTTGGCAGTGGCTTTGGAAGGAGCCTGTCAGGCTGGAACAGGTGCTGGTGCTGCTTTCCTCCCCCTCTGCTCAGACCAGCTTTTCCTTCCTTTCATGCCCTGTGCACATGAGGAGGCTCAGGGCAGGGATGGAGCTGTGGGGAGGCACCCTCAGCTGTGGGGATGCAGGAGCCAGCTGCCTCCTGGGCTGGAATGGAAAGGAGCATACAGGATTGCAGGAGGAATGGGGTGGAATAGCTGTGGTGTGTGAAAACCCTAATCCTGTGGTGGATTCCCACGTTGGGGTTGATTTGGGGCTCTCTTGGACATCACCACCACGGGCTGGAGATGAGCAGCAGCAGCAGCAGTGGGTGCCTGGCCTGAAAAAAAGCTCTTTGTGAGACACATCCAACTGAAAAAATATTTATTTTTTTATTTATTTCTAGATGTCTTTAGCTAGCTTAAAACAAGCTTTTGTTTCTGATAGAGGAGTTTGTAATTTTAATGAAGTATCCCCCTGTAAAGCCCTGTTGGTTGTGTTGAGCTGAATATCCACTTACCTCAAATATCCTCAAAAATTTCAGGCAGACATGTGACAGACATGTGACACTGCTGACATATGAGAGGGGACCACGTTACTGCAAACAAAAATAATTTGGGTCAAAAACCTGAAATTAAAAAAATAAAAATAAAAACAAAAATAATTAAAATAAAATAAAATAAAATGAAATAAAATGAAATAAAATAAAATAAAATAAAATAAAATAAAATAAAATAAAATAAAATAAAATAAAATAAAATAAAACAAAATAATGCACACTAAACCCCAACAGCAAAAATTGTTTATTGACCAGGTAAAAATACAAAACCCTCCACTTTGAATTTTTTGAGATGCCAGCACCCAGCATAATTCATGAATGAAAACAAGTGCAGTGACAGACTCTGATGAAAGTGGAAGCGATTTAAATAATATTAATGTGGTTTAAATAAATGTTTCTCATGAATGTTTCTCATGATTCCAGCCCCACTGCAAAAAAAAAAAAAAACCAAAACAAAAAAAAAAAAAAAGGCATTGGTACTTTTTTAAGGAAAAATAAAAAAAAATCTCGAGGGTGAAAGCAAAGCAGTCAGATTTCTTACATATTTTGTTTAGGGTTTGAGTTCTTATTTTTTTTGATTTTTACTTTTTTGGGTTTTTATTTTTCAGTGAACATGCTTATGTTATCTTCCTGTATAAAAGTAAAATTGCATCTAGTTGATCACAAGTGTAAGACCTAAATTTTCCATGGGTGAAACAGTGAATGGACATTAAGAAAGGCCCTTTTTTCTTTCTCATTCCTAAAGCTTAGGCCCAGGAAGTTCCTATGACTCTTAGGTGTGTGTTTTTCTCTAAATTTCAACTTGTTCCCATCCATCTTGACTCAGAGGTGCTCAAAGATCCGTGCCTGGAGCAGGGTGTTGAGAAACCCAAGAAATCCGATGCTGAGCAGAGGGATTTCCTTCCAGGGGGGGAATTTCCCATGATGTAACTCCTCTGCTCCTCTTACCAATGTTTTGAGACCACTTTGACTCTGCTTTTTTTGAAAGGTACTTAAGGCTTTGAAGCCTGAGAAAATCCTTTAAAAGGCAGCTGGTGTTTTCAGTCGGATATTTAATGCCGAGGTAGTTGGTGGAAGTTCTGCTGTGCAAGTTTGGAAAGGGAAAGGGGAGGAGGGAAGGGCAGGGAGGGGAGGAGGGCCAGCAGAAGACACCCATGCATGAGTTATGTGCCTCCTTTTTCTTTATTAAAGCTGTCAGATTCCCAGGAATAGCTGTTGCCATCTCTGGCCAAGCAAAATTAATACGAAGGTTTTCCTTGTTTTCAACTCCCTGCCAGTTTGAAGCTCTGGGTGTGTGTGTTGGCAGGTGGAGGTTGTATCCTGCAGGAAAAGAAGTCAGGGCATTCCTGGAAAGCAAATTCATTCCTGCCTTGCAAAGCATTCCCTTTCCTGGCCAAGGTGGAGGTGGCTGTGGAGGTGGCAGGTGTTGGGAAAGCCTCTGGTGTTGAATTGCTGGGAGAATGGCCCCACCAAAAACATCTGGAGATGTTCAGCACAGCAGCAGGGCACTGAGATTAAAAGCAGCAATTAAAAAGAAAATTTTTTAAAAATCTATCCAAACACTCCTGCCAAGGAACACCTGGAGAAGTGAGGAGTGTGTGTGGGATGGTTTGGCTTGGAATGGAACCTCAAATCCCCCCCAGTGCCACCCCTGCCCTGGCAGGGACACCTCCCACTGTCCCAGGTGCTCCCAGCCCCAGTGTCCAGCCTGGCCTGGGGCACTTCCAGGGATCCAGGGGCAGCCACAGCTGCTCTGGGCACCCTGTGCCAGCCCTGCCCACCCTCCCAGGGAACAATTCCTGCCCAAAATCCCATCTAAATCTGCCCACGGTCAGTTTAAAGCCATTCCCTGTGTCCTGTCCCTCCAGCCCTTGTCCCCAGCCCCTCTCCAGCTCTCCTGGAGCCCCTTTAGGCTGGGAGGTGCTCCCAGAGTCTCCCTGGGTGCTCCCCACGTGTTTTGGGGGTGATTGATGTGGTTGGGTGCCCTTGGGCTGGTCCCTGTCTGCAGCTGGGGGCAGAGCCCGAAGCTGCTGCTCCCGGAGCCGTGAGGAGATGGAGTTTTCCTGTTTCCTTGTGACATCACAGCCCAAATGATTTCCAGACTCCCAAGAATGGGAAACAGGATGATGTGAAAAACATAAGGAGACTGTAGCTTTGGCAACCCTTCGTGCTCTTCTGGATAAATGGAGCAGAAAAGTCTCCCCACTTCTCTCCCAGTTTTCAGAGGAGTTACTGTCATTATATTCTCTCATTGTTATTTTGTTGTAGCTCCAGCAATTCACAGTAAAACAGAGCCATATTTTGCTGGGTTGTACCTGTGTGAAATAATGGATTATCTGTGGTATTGGGAGCTTGGTTTGAAGTCCATGTCATGGGGATCCATGTACAAAAGTTTGTGCACGGATTCTCATATTTTCCCTTTTAGCAGAGTTGTTATTAATCAGAAAATAGACACCAGTTTTAAAAAGCAACTTGATCCTGTTTCACGTACTCAAAGGAAAGTCAAAAGCATCAATTTGATAAGTAAATGGAAAGAGAAATAAAATTGCACTGAACTCCGACCAAACTGGATCCAAAGCTGATTCTGCAGATTTGTTTTGCCTCTGCTCCAAGCCATGGACTCCTGTGCAGCTGCTGGAGAGTTTTAATTGTCCATCTCTGCATCCCTCCACTTTCCCATCAGTAATTACGTGGCCTTCAGTGGCTCACAATTAATCAGAAGCTGACTCAGGGCTGGGGGAATGGCAGAGCTGTTTGATCAGGCACCAGGAGAGCCAGGGCCCCATTTCTGAGGGTGTCTGTGCCCCTGCCCCTGGCATGTCCCTGATCCCATCTGGGTTCTCTGCTGATTATCTTGGCACCCCGGCCCCACGCTGGGCTGGATCAGCTCTGGAGATGTTGGGTCTCCCTGCAGAGCTGCCTCATGGCCAAAGCAGAGCCAGGCTCTTTGATGCCGTTCCTGGAGCATCACTTGGTTCATTTGCTTTGGCCTTTTCCCTTTCCCCTCCTCGCAGCACGCTCAGGAATTGGGGTTGGTTTGCTGTCCCCGTACTTGGCTGGCACAATCCCTCTGGTTTTCTCTTCCCTTGTCTCAGGCTCACACGTATTTTGATGTTGCCACAGTTTTCTCTCCATTTTCTTGCTTTGGGGCACCTCCAACCTCTCACCAGAAGACTCTGCTGTTGAGGTCTAGCACTGAGGAACTTCTGGCTCTGGCTTTATTTCCAGCTGGGAGAAAAAGCTGCAAGAATCAGGAAACCTTTGGGTGGCCCCTCAGTGGTGGTGAGGGTTCTGGACACGAGAAGATTGCTGGCAGGGGTTGCTGTTCTGGCCATCACCCTTGGTGTTGTCTCCATCATTTCTCATGGATACACTGCTAATGGGCTGTGTGTTTATTGCTGTCCTCACTCTACAGGTCTGAGAGAGCCCTCACCACACCCCAGCCTTGGGAAGCACCAGGAGAGCAGTACCACCCCTTTCCCAGCACTGCTGTGCACCCCTGAAAACATGCAGCTTGGAAAACACAGCTGGATAGGTGCAAATCCAGGGTTCCCTTTTTCACCACTCTCATCCACACGTTGCTCTTCCCGAGGAAAAGAAAAAAAAAAGGAGCAAGGGAAGAAGCACATTTTTATTTACAGGTGCTTTCTGTTGGCTCACTTTGCTCCTCAGCCCCTGCAAGCACGAGCTGCCATTGAAAATCAAATGAATTCTCAATTGCTTCCTTCCAATTCAATCAGGGGAGGGAAGCAGGGAGCTGCCACGGCGCTGGAGGAAGCGGGGCCGGGGAAGGCGTGGAGCTGCAGGGAGCTGCTTCCTTCCCTCCTTCCCCAGGGATGGGCCTGGGGACAAGGGACTGCACCCCCGGGGGACACAGAGGAGGAGCCTCACCTCCATCCATCCTGGAAGCACAAGGATGTGTCACCCACCACGGGCTTGGGTGGTGTTCTTGCTCCCTGACATTTCCCACATGGCTGTTTGCTCCTACCCATCTTCTGTGGATTTTCTTGGGGGTGTTTATAACCTTCTGTCGTCTTTGCATTTGTAGGGGTGGTGAGGGTGAGTTTTTGTTACTGCTGTCAGGAATCCCTTCGCTTTTCTCTGAGAAGAAAAGAGGTCTGACTCCAGATTAAATGTTTTGAGGTTTTGCTGGTACAGAGAGTGTGAATACTGGGTTTTATCACAGCATCACTGAGTTGTTTTGGTTGGACAGGACCGTGTTGTTCCACTCAAGGGACTGTTCAGAGCCCTGTCCAGCCTGGTTTTGTCATTTTTCTGTCATTTCCAGCTGTAACTTTGCATTTCTCTGTGTCTCAGCAGGGCAGAGCCCTCGGTGTCCTGCGAGGTGTGCGAGGGAGCCGAGGAGATGCCGGAGCCCCTGCAGCAGTGCACGGCCTGGCTCCGAGCCTACTTCTGTGAGCCAGCCAGCACAGAGAGCCTGCCCGTGCCAGCCTTCCACCACCCCCTGCTCCAGAGAGGTCAGTGGGCCCAGGTGTGTCTGTGCTTTACTGGGGGAAGGCACCTGAAAGGCTCATGAAGGATTAATTGGCTCAGATGGCAGCGATGTGAGAGCGTTTCTGTTCTTCTGTCACTGTCTCCTACCAATGCTTTCATAAAATAGAAAAAAAATTGCATTGGAAGGAATGTGGAAATAGGTGTCAAGAATTGGGGATAACTGGTTTTAGAAGTTATTTAGGAGAAAGGTGAGGTAAAAATCAAATTATGATGGATTGCACTTCAATTTGTCTGCACATCAGAATTACAGTTTTGCTAAATTAAGAATTTGGTATTTATTTACTTTTACACATTTACATTTGAAAGTGCCTGCTCATTTCTCCAGGCACTTAAAAATGCAGAACAAACATCAGTGAGAGCATGAGGATCCAAAGCCAGAAAGGCTTTTTCTCATCACTCTGATTTTCTTCCATTTCTGTTCAGCAGCAGCTCTTCAAGTGAGGCCCTGAGCAGCCTGGGACAGTGGAAGGTGTCCCTGCCCATGGCATGGAATGGGATGAGCTTTAAGGTCCCTCCAACCCAAACCAGGCTGGATTCAGAAAGTAGAGATGATCTGCTTTATATTTTTTAAGAAATTCTATAAAAATCCATCGTTTGCTGTTTCAGTGGCTTCTCTTATATCTTAATTTTTTCTAAAGTGCCTTTAATTTTCTAAATTATTGTTAAATGGGGGAAATGTGTTTAAAAGCGCCTAAAATACAAAATCAACCATTCCTCTTGTAATTTGGCATTGGCAATGGTGGAATCTGAATCTTGAGGCAGGTGGGACAATCATGGAATCACAGAACCTTTAGGGGTGGAAAAGACCTTTCAGGTCATTCCCAGCACCATCACCATGCTCACCACTAATCCCTGTCCCCAGGTGCCACATCCACGTGGTGTTTGAACATTTCCAGGGATGGTGACTCCACCACTGCCCCAGAGAGGCTGTGCCAGGGCTGGGCAGCTTCTCCATGAAGATATCTTCCCTGATCTCCAATCTAAACCTCCCTGGCACAGGTTGAGGCCATTTTCCCCAAATCCTGTCCCTTGTTCCCTGGGAGCAGAGCCCGACCCCCCCGACTCCCTGTCAGGGAGTTGTGGAGAGGGAAAAGTTTGGTTTCCCAGCATCTCCAGGGGTTCTCTCCTTACTGGCTCCCCAGTTTGTGTGCAGCCAATATATTTATTTTTAAACATAATTGAAAGTGTGGGGCATAATTCCAACAACCCGTGTCACGGCCAGCATCCAATGTGGAATTTCACTGAGCAAAGAGAAAGTCAGCTTTTCCCACTGCTCCGAGGGGGACACCTCAGAAAAATCCCTGACCATTCCTAATGGGAAATGATGAATTGCCCTTAATGTGTCCTGGCCATTAGCTCCCTTTCTAGGTGGAGAAGGGAATTGGAGTGTTGTTATTTTGAGGGCTGTGCCTGGGCTGGGTGATTTGTGGCTCTGTGACACGGGGAAGGCGATGCCTGAATTTCCTGCCCTCCCTTTGTGGGGCTG
Organism: Phylloscopus whistleri; assembly: GCA_017589585.1. NCBI lineage: Eukaryota > Metazoa > Chordata > Aves > Passeriformes > Phylloscopidae > Phylloscopus > Phylloscopus whistleri. The sequence goes on from JADMLD010001290.1 coordinate 654,847, forward strand.
TGGGGGGGGTGGCTGCAGGGGCAGTGTGGCACAGGGGTGGCTGTGGCTGTGTGTTTGCAGACCAGATGGCTCATTAGAGCACAGGAGCAGAGGAAATTGGAGTTTTCCTTCGCCCCGTGACGAGCAGCAGCCCTGGGGTTCTGCTCCTTGCCTGCTGTGCTGTCCTCACTGGATGAGTCCTTCAGATTCCTGAGGGTGGAGTTCCTCCATCCAGTCCTTGTCCTGAGGGTGCAGGCCTGGAGCTAAGCTGAGCTTTTCCCTCAGTCCAGCTCAGCCCTCCTGTTCCTTCACTTCAATTCCTGTGTCAGGGCTCAGAGGTCTGGAAGTGGCATTAGGGGTTTTAATGACTTTAATGGCTTTAATGGTTTTAAACTGAAGGAGGGTCAATTTACATTGGATATTGGGTAGGAATTGTTCCCTGGGAGGGTGGGCAGGCCCTGGCACAGGGTGCCCAGAGCAGCTGTGGCTGCCCCTGAATCCCTGGAAGTGTCCAAGATCATGTTGGACAGGGCTGGGAGCAGCCTGGGACAGTGGGAGGTGTCCCTGCCCATGGACAGGAACATGATGGGCTTCAGGGTCCCTTCCAACCCAAACCATTCCATGATTCTGTCACATTCCAAGCCAAAGGCAGAGCCCATCTGTGCAGAAAGACCCAGGAGGAGCAGCTGGGGATGGAGAGCAGGGAGGAGAGCTCTGCAGCTGAAATTCCCCGTGCACCATGTACGTTATTCATCCAAGAGGGGATATTGATGAAACACCTCATGCATAATGGGAGCCTTCAAAGGAGCTGGGAGCAGCTCCATTCTCCCGCCCAGGTGACGGAGCCAGGCCTGTAATCAATAATTACCCTGTGATTTCCTGCTCCTTCAGACACCCACACTGCCCAGGGCTGCTGGGAAATGCCAGTTCTGGGGTGAGGAAACTCCTCATTTTCTGTGTCAGCTCCGTGGAGCCACCCCTGGACTTGCTCCCCTCCCTGGGGATGTGGGGCTGTGGGACCTCCCCCCTGGAAAGCTCCCATGGGGAAAACCTTTCCATAACACATCCTGAGCACTCTGCACCCTTCCAGGAGCACCTCTCTTCTACTCGTTTTGCAGCTTTCTAAACTATAAAAAAATCCCAGCTTGCAGCAGAATTAAGAAAGAAAAGTAAAATTTTCTGTACTTTCTGACTGCGACTCAGCAAAGGCCAGAGTATTATTTTATTCTTTTTGTGGTCGGAATATTTAAATCACAACACTGTGGGGCTGTTAATTTGTCTCATTTTGAGATGACAAATTCAACATCCCCTGATGCTTACATGTAGAAGGGATTTCAGTGGCTGTGCTGCTCACCCTGATTATGGTATCCTGAGAGTAAATTTTTCCCACATCCAATTTATCCATAGATAAATATGGATCTATTTATAATAATTATATATTTATAATAATTTTTCAGTATATAAAAATTATTTCAATAAGAAAAGCATTAACATTATAAAAATTAATTTCAGATCTCTTTTCCCTTTTTAAATTGCAGTAAAAAAATTGTAAGAACCATTGACTTGGCTGAGACATTGTCAAGAAAAGCTGGAAGGTTTGAAGCTTCAGGTGCCAGTTTGTGGATAAACTGTCTGCAACTTTTTTTAATACATATTTTCATATTTCAGGCACACACATGTTCAGGTTTGATGTATTTAGTCAATCCTGTGGTGACCTTTTTGTTCAGATGTCATTAAGTGGAGACTTAGGATCAGATTTTGCTTCAAGGAGCAGTCCCTAGGATTTCCTTCCTTTATCTTAGAGATATAAATATGGTTTAGATGTAGATATGGATTAGATATGGATTAGATATAGATATAGATTAGATGTAGATTAGATATAGATTAGATATAGATAAATATTTGTGGTTCAAGCATAACCATCCTTAATAGGAACAGCAGCAAACTCAGCCAACAGGGAGACCAGGAGTCCAGGTATCCTCTCTCCATGGTTCCCTGATCTCCAGTAAAAATGGCAAATTCAATTAATTAATCTAGGAAAGTGGGAATCCACCAAGTTGTACAAACTGCCAGAGACATGGATAGATGGGAGATTGGGGCAGGAATTGTTCCCTAGGAGGGTGGGGATGGGATGGAATTCCCAGAACAGCTGTGGCCCCTGGATCCCTGGCAGTGCCCAAGGCAGCAGCCTGGGACAGTGGAAGGTGTCCTTGTGTGGGACTGGATGAGCTTTAAGGTCCCTTCCAAACCAAATCATGGGATTTTGTATTTATATTTTTCAATCCTGCTGCTCTGTTCACTTGCTGAGGAGCAGGCAGGACTTACCCTTTCCTAGGCAAATGCAAAATGGCATTTTTACCACTGATTTTTGCTGCAATTTGTGAAATTTTCTTAATTTGGTACTAGAGGTTCAGTTCATTAAAGGAAAAAAAGAAGTTGAGAAATGTTTCTGATTTTCCCTTTCTCAACCCCGCAGCTTCATCAGACATGCAAATACATTTCTATTTAGGCTTTTAGAAAGTGTTAAATATGAAATAATCTGCTCGGAAACGTTCGTACTTCACATATCTGGACATGGCAGATTCAAGTGCAGAGAGCTGACAAGCTTTCCTATTTCTGTCTGCCAAATCAGAATTCAAATTCCAGAGACTGGCATCTCCTTTTATTACCATTTCATGTGAGAGGAGTTTTGATAAGCAGAAAGTCACTGTTTTGTGAGACATATAATGGATTTTTACAATCCAATACTTCCCTACAATTTTCTGCAAACAGAAATCAATCCTCTCCAACCTTCAAAAATGGAAACAGAAAAACCCCAAAATAGCCCAGTTACTTTTATACCTCTAATTCTTTTTCCAGCCCAGTTGGCCCATTGCTTTCTATCAACTATATGTATTTAAAAACAAAACTAAACAACAAAAAAAAAATCAATACAAATGCATTCTGGACAGAAATATCTTCAAAATTCCTGACCCAGTTCCTGTTGAATTCACACCAGAATTCCCATAATTTCCAGTGGAAGCCTGTGTGGTTTTAAGCGTATCTTAAATACTTTTATTGAAGTTCACAGGGTAAATTGTTTGCTAAACCTGGGCCACTTAGGACAATTCAGGCCCTCTTAGGTGCAAATTTCCTTTTTGGCAGCACTGACTGCAGATGTTGATGGGGTTTTGGTGGAGCCTCCAGGGTGTCCATCACTGATGTGACTTGGGAAGAGTCTCAGGATGGAGAGAGCAGTGTGTCTGTCCTGTCATGGGGAAAGCAGTGAAAGGGTCATTTATTTAAAAAAAATAATTTTATTTCCAGTAGGACAATCCTTTCTTGCCAGTATTCTTAACATTATTAGAGGTAGGCCATCATTAGGATAAAGGAGCATTTTATAAAGAGGGGTTTCTTTAGGTGAGAGTGGGTTGAAGGTCCACAGCCAGTGTTCACCTGTGCAGTGGCAATGTTTTTACTTCTTCTCAGAGAATTTGAGGATGTTCAACATTCAAGACTCTGAAACAGCTGCAGAGATGTCTGCATGTTGAAATTATTCCAAACTTCTGTTTAGAAAGAAAGGGTTTGTGTTTTGGTGGTGGGGTGCTGGGAAGGAATTCTTCCCTGTGAGGGTGGTGTGGGGATGGGATGGAATTCCGGAGAAGCTGTGGCTGCCCCTGGATCCCTGGAAGGGTCCAAGGCCAGGTTGGAGCAGCCTGGGACAGTGGGAGGTGTCCCTGCCATGGCACAGGTGACACTGGATGGGCTTTAAGGTCCCTCCCAACCCAAACCATTCCATGATAAATATTTGCACAGAACTGCAGTGGGACCAAAGTCAGGGCAGCTTCACTCTAAAATCAGCAGCTCTACAAGCCACCTGCGTGTGAGGCTTCTTTATAAAGTGAATTTGCTCAAAATCACATCCCTTTTCTCCCCATGAAATGAAAGGCATCAGTTGACCCTGATCTAAGAAACATTTTGACCAACCCGGTAACTTTTGACATTGCTGCTTGTAGATGAGATTTAGATTAAAAGGTAAGAATTGAAGGTGGAAAAACCCCACCAGTGTAGGAAAATGACTTTTTTGCCCAGAGTCGTGTGCTCATCTTCACCCAGAGCCCCAGACCTCAGCACCTGCTCTCATTGCAGACCTGTGAGGAATAAGTTTAATTTAATTCATTTTTCCTTTGATTTGTTGGCTGGCTTGCCACACATGCAGCCCCACGTAACCTTTGCACCCCTCCTTAATAAAAACCCATGCAATCAAGATAAAAGGAAAGGAATTTAAAAATACAGCCTCCCACACCCGTTTTATTAATGAACTTCCAAGCAAGTTTACTTAAAACCCCATATTGATAGGAAATGCCATCAATACTCCTGTACATTTAACCTGTTTGGTGTTTCAAAGGTAATGTGCTTAATGGGACTGTTACTATGGTGAGCACCTTATTTCTAAGTAATATTGTTAATTTTTTTTCGGGAAATGACAATGTAGTGACATTTCTGACAGCCTTTATATTAGGGCCACATAAATAAATCCATCTGAGGGAAAAAAAATTATAATAAAGGTATTTTGCTGCCTCTTGACCTAAGGATGCCCCTTTCTGACCCATTTCCAAGATGTTTTGCTACATTTCCTACTACATTTCCAGTTTATTTGCTGACCATTTTATTCCAGGGGAAACAAGGTCTCACTTAACTGGAAAAACACACTTTTCACCAGAAATTTGCATCCCGCACTCTCCTCAGAATAAAATATGCAAGAACAACATAAATGGCATACTCCTTTTTTCCCTTTCTTTCTTTTTTCCCCATGAATTGGGCCTTTGATGTTCAAGAGGAGCCAGTATTAAAGGACATCCCTAGAAGGCTGCAGAAATTGTCCCTATTTATGACAAATGTAAAATAGTACAAATCTAGCTGAATGTGATGGTGTCATTAGTTTGTGAATCGCATCCTCGAAAATAACTGTGGAGGAGCCAAATCGGTTTAAAAGAAGATAACAAAATGGTTTAAGCTACTTAGGTTGAATGCCAATTATATTTTAATATTCAACTGAGCATATTTTACTAAGAAAAAAGGCAGCGTCGACGCATGCATAACTCATTGGCAGCGTCGACCAGCTGTGCCACTCTTCTCTTCGAATCACTTTGTGCATTTTAGTAGCATGGTAATTTAGTAGAGAACTACCTGAGTGATGGCATTTTCAATGAGCAGGTAATCTACAGAGAATTTTTATATGGTTATGAGTTCTGTGCTTCAGCCTGGCAACACAAAAATACATCAAGACCAATTACGGTATCAACTTTCAGCGTGATACCCTTGCCACGCAAGTGCATGTATTTCTGCCCCAGGCATTTCAAATTGCATCTAATTTGAAATCTTTGGGGTTTTAATTAAATTTCAGAATATATGGAATTCTTCATTAGTACCTGCTCTGAATAGCAGATTATACTTCTCTCAGTCTCTCGTTAAAGAAGTAGGCTGTGGTAAATAGCATGTTCAAGAACTGATCATTTGTGGTGCCTGGATATTGGGAACAGAAATAGTGAAATGCAAAATAATATCAAAAAGATTATTAGTCCAGTGAGGGACTCTTGATTTGTATTTTAATGGAATTTTACATTTCTCTTAATGATTTGCAAATTGTCCTCTGATTATAAGATGCATTAAGCTTTTCATTTTAATGGAGAGACACAGCCATTAGCAGAAATTTTTTTTTCTGTCTTCTTTTTAGAGTGCTTCCCTGCAGCAGATAAATATTGAAACCATTAACACCTTTTGATGTACTTTATAGTGCTGCAGCTTGGACCAATAGATGAATGAACATCACCCTTTTATATTTGAGCACTTTGCTGGAAGCTCCTGGTTGTCGTTCTGTAGGTGAACAATGACCGGAGCCCTACGCTTTCCTACCTCTGCTTCCTCGTAATTAATGTTCCAAATGTTTCGGGGAACATCATTCATATTTAATGCCAAAAGAAGTGGTAAAGCCAGCAAAAGTCGAGATCTGAAATGCAGATGGAGGGTGCTGTGACCTTAGCTCTGACCATCCTTCCAGGGAGGGAGGGTTTGTTAGGGACCCGCGGCGGGCGAGAACACAACCGCCTCCTTTGTTGCGGGCTCCAGGATACACCAGCCCTCTTCATTTGCCAATCTGAAAGTCAAATTTCCTCCTTGCTTTCAGCTTAACGTGAACCCTTAATGTTGTATAAACATGTTGTGCCTGTGCTGACTTCATTGGGTTTGGCAGGAGAGCACGGGATGAGGAGCAGCCTCCTTTTTGTGGCGGCTTGCGAAGCGTGAGGAGGATTTTCCTGATGCTGCAGGTTTGTGTAGAACAACGGGGCTGTTACCTCAGGTAAATGTGTGATTAGGAACCTTATCAACTGAGGAAAATCCCTGCAATATTCTTTAGATGCTGTGGAAGATCAAATCACTCTTTAAGAGGTGCAAGACTGGGGTATTTCCCCAACCCCAGCTGCTTCTCACTCCCCAGATAACCCCAATTTCTGCCTCTGCCTTCCTCCTCTCCTGGCAGGTTACCTGGGAGAACTTCCTCCAAGCAAGGCACTGCTTTTTAGGGCTGCCTGTTAATTGAGCAACCTCGAATCTCTGAAATCCCATCAGGGGTCACTGGCAGGACTGCTCCTCTGTTTGCTTCCAGGATGTCTGTTTAAATAATTTGGATCTCGGGAATTCCAGTTGCAGTTCATTTGAGCAGCGCTGTGTGATGGCTCTGGGATCAGTCAAGGGGCTGAGTGGCTTCATGGGATCACACTTCACCTCTTCCCAGTTGTTTTGGTGGCTGCTTAAATGCATAATCCTTAAAAAGAAAAAAAAAAAGGCAAAAAAAAAGCAAAAACACACCTTAACTTTGATACTGAAGCCAGAAGATTCTGGAAATTATTTGCTGCTGCTGCAGCATTCTTGGAAGGATGTTGTGAATTAGTGTTTGGAAAGGGCTGTGTACATTTTAGCTCCATCCATTAGGTATTAATAACTCAATAATAAATTAATACAAAAAAAATACCAGTACTTTGATACTGACTTCGTTTGTGTGCAGTGAGGAAATAGTTCCATTTTATTGCATTTAAGCACTTTAATGAGTATTATTTTTAACGTGCACATTTACAAAGGAACTTACAGAAAGCTGAAGAATTTGCTGTTCCTTTTTTTAGCCCAGCGAGGATCTTACACTTTGTTCACGTAGTGGAGCACATTTGCATTGCATGTTTCATACATTAATTTTCTAGGCCAGGTTATCTTTGGCAACAGGATCTTCACAAAGCAACTGAGGGTGCAGATTTCTTGATCCAGAGTCCTGTGGGAGAGGATATTTGGGGCCGTGGCGAAAAATGAAACGGTAAAAACACCTCATCAGTGTAACTCTAAGTGGAATTACAGAGAAAAAGCAATTCTGTGGGAGGCAGGGAGAAATAGAGGAGAGCTGCTGGGGCCTCCCAGCCTCCTCTGCCATCAGCCTTGCTGCAGGAGAACATCAGGATACCTGTGCTGAGTAACCCAGTGGTGACCCAGTGTGGCCAAAGGTTTGCAGAGAATTAATGTTTCCTTTCTCCCAAATAACCTGGCTTGGTGTTGCCCTCTTCCCTGACTGAAGATAAAATAGGTTCGTGGAGGTGCTTGGGGGATGCAAGGGATTCCTTCTGGCTGAATGTCACGGACTGAAAGGGAA